>QTSX02004524.1:26420-102706 GCA_014839935.2 Entomophthora muscae | reverse complement strand
GGACTCATCAATGTAATAGAACCTTAATGTGCCCTTTTCCTTCAGTGCAGTGTATGTCTTGATGTATTTCTGGTGGTAGACAATATTGTCTGGGCTATTGCAGTTATAGGGAGAAACTCCAAGTTTTTTCAGGAAAATCTCAAACTCTTCACAGCGCAATAGCATGTGGAAATTAAGGCCTCAATCCTGAAAGTGGACTCAACCATTTTCTGAATATTTTCCTGTTCAAGATGGAAGTTCCATTTGATCCACTGTTGGATGGCTCACAAATATTCCTTAACCAATTTGACTGATTTGCACTTGGATTTCTCCAAAAGGAGAACATAAACTGTTTTCAGGTAGGTTGTGTGGAGCCTGTGCGCAGTTTTTCTGAAATACTGACAATAGCTTCAGCCTTCCTGTAGTCTGGTGTCTCTTTCATGAGTCTCATAAAGGTCTTGCAGGTGGAATTGGGGATAACATGGTACTTGGCCTTTTTGGCATTGGGAAGCAACTCCACGGGCTTTGCCCCAACCCAGGGCATAGGCACTTGGCTGTAGAACACAGTAATCTTTTTAAGCACCTTCTACTCATTTGTAGTTTGGAAATTCTGGGGCTCTTCAACATCTTCTTGGGTGCTGTCACTCACATAAGGCTTGTACGTGGTGTCAAGGACTGGCTTCACCATCTCTAGGATATTAGCCAGAACACCATTGTGGCGGTATACAGGATTGTATACATTGGACAACCTTTTGGTGGTGACATCATTTACTTTTTTGGTGGTGATGACCTTGGTGTAATTTATAGTCAGCTTCTGGACCCTGGTATTTATGCTCTGTACCCTTTCACTCTGTACCCCTTGAGCTGATTGTGTCAGTACAACCTCACTATTGTTTTCTCCTCTCCTGTCTCCTTCCTGAGTAGGCACTTGTGTTGCACTAACTCTGTTCTTTGACCCATGTGGGCAACTGCAACCACAGCACACAATGAATCCATTGTTACTCTTTTGTTGTGAAGCTTCCATTCTGGTATAAAAAATAAAATCAGTTTATCTATACTGTAAATTCAGAATCTAAAGGTAAAAATGTGGGATTGTCAGATTGTTTTTTCATGAACTCACCAACTTAATGGAATACTTTTCATCCCAGAAAATTGTACTTTTTTATATAAAAGGATGAAAAGTATTCTAGTAAGTTGGTGAGTTCACGTAGAAACAACTTGACAATCCTACATTTTTACCTTTAGGTTCTGAATCTACAGTATAATTTATTTATTATATTTTTTATGTGCTCATATCTAGTAGCATTAAAGCTTGTAGTCACTACTGTTTATTTCAAATTAGATTTTTAAATTTATATATTAATTATTTTTGGTTGTAAATGTGCACTGTTACTTGTATGTTTTGATAAATTTGATATTTTTTAATTATTTTAATCCCAAAATAGGCACTCAGAATATTTATTTCCTTTTTGTATTCTATATTGTATGTCTTAATTAGGATAAGCTTGTAACAGTATTATAGATTCACTCATTTTTTTTGATATTTGATATTTTTGTTGTCTGTTTTAGTTCCTATTGGGGTTCATTGTTGGATCAAGCTTGTAACTTTTGTGACTGAGTTCCATGCGTTCACAAACAAACATAGTAAACAGAGTAGATTTGTCATGTTTCTGAAACTCATGTGTTCTAGTGTTTGTTAAACTCATTGTTGAATGATTATACATGTGTCCCCAGTTTGAGTAGGTCATTGTATGACTGGATATTTTTGCCAAATAGCACTCATTTTCTGTGAAATTATCTTCTATTTAGATCAACCAAGTTGAAATTTGTTTCATGACTAAACCCATGTGTTCTAAACTGATTAATATACTTTTATCTCAACAGGTTTAAAAAATACTATATCAAATGAGTAGATAATTACTTGGCTGACACTTTGAGTAGGAATCCTTCTCACCTTCCTGATATGTATTTGGATGCTGAGTTCAACACACATACTCTGATCCTGGATGAGGCTGTGGTTCATTTGTGTTAAATCTGCTGGCTACGCTTGCAACAATGTCCTTAACCAAGGGTACAGATCAAGACTTATACCTTAAGGTCAAGTTTCTGCAGCTGTTGTCAAAGAGTTACAATAAGCTACTGGAACTATCCTGTGAGCACCCAGTGGGTCAGCCACAGGGATACCACAAGATAGGCTCAGTGCTTTATCATCAAAGCTGGTTATGTGTCCCAGAGAGAACTATCAGGAGAAAAATCATGAAAGCACATCACACTTGTCCAACAGCAGGCCATCTTGGAAAACACAAGACAGTGTAATTAATCCACCAGAAATTTTCTTAAAAGGACCTAACTGTGCAGGTAGCAGCTCATATTTGGAATTGCTTGGTGTGTGTGATCTAAATCAAGCAGGAACAAAACTACTGATTAATTGGTCTCATTATAACCAGATGTGGGGCCTTGGATGTCAGTATCTGTGAATTTAATTGGATAACATCTTGACTCTAATGGGTTAAATACAATAATGGTAGTGGTTGATCAGTTCACAAAAATGGTACACTTTGTTCCTTGCTCAACCACAATAACATCAGTGGAGACAGCAAGGTTGTTTGTAGACAGAATATTCTCACTACATGGCATCCCAAAAGAGATAGTAAGTGATTGTGGACCCCAATTTATTGCTCAGTTCTGGAAAGCCTTTACTGTGATTCTTTTGATCAAGCTCTGCTGTTCCATTGCTTTTCATCCCCAGTCCAATGGACAAACAGAGAGGGTAAACCAAAGTTTGGAGTTCTATCTATGTTGTTACACCAATGCCCAGCAGGACAGCTGATTTTTAAGCCTACCAATGGTAGAGTTCATATATAACAACACTCTGCACACGTCAACTCAGGTCTCACCATTCTTTGCCAATGTGGGTTATAATCTTTTGTCCAACATGGGTCCTAGACTATTTATCAACGCAGAGGCTGCAACTGATCAAGCTGCTGCATTGAAGAAGCTCCATCAGGAGCTCCAGGTTACTCTTACTGCTGCTGTGAAAACTTACAAGGAATACACTGATTGCAAGCGCCAGGAGATTCCCACCTACAGGCCAGGTGGTCTGGTCATGGTTGATGCTTGAAACATGAAGTTAAAAGTTCCATGTTGCAAACTGGGGCCAAAGTGTGTAGGTCCCTTCAAAGTTGAACACCAGATTGGTCCTTCCTCCTATCGGTTGGAGTTGCCACCCTCCTTTAAGATTTTCTGCATCTTTCATGAGTGTCTTCTCACCCCTTTCTGTGGTACAGATGTGGTATCTTCATAACTCCTCTTGGTGGAGGGGGAGCCTGAATATGAATTGGATTGCACCATGGATTCCCAGAAGAACCATTGTCAACTTGAATATTTGGCGTCTTGGAAAAGTTAACCTGATTTCTAGAATTCCTAGATTCCTCACTATGACTTATCTAATTACCATGGTCTTATATGAGAGTTTTTCAATTAGAATCCAAAGAAAGTCAGTCATCCTTAGCCTATTCTGGCTGCCATGAAACTTTTTCTTGCCCACAAATATTTTTCTTGTCACACCTCCCCAATGATGGCATAGTTTCTTGGCCTAAAGCAAAGGGGAATGTCACAGTAGTTTCCATAATGCCTGGTATTGCCTGTCCAAATTGCAAAGCCCAGAAGTTGGGTAAACAGTTAACCAAGTTGAAAGATTTAAACCAAACTGTTGATTTTAAATGGGTCACTGTTGCTCTGGTTCATCAGCATGATTCAATTTCCCCTGTGCAAGTTGACACTGATAAATAGACATAATCTGAGAGTCTCTAAATACAACCTTGTTTATCAGAATTATTGACAGAAATTAATCATCCAAGGATTTTTCAAATTCTGAATGAGGTATAATTTGGATAATGAAAGGGGAATAGGAAACATGGATTCATGTGGTATTGCTTAGTTTTTAAATTTGGTACACATTGGAAATTTTTCACTGTTCAACTCTAAGAGTTGAGTCCTCCCTAAATTACTAAAAAAACAAATTAACTCCTGGTCTAACTTTATTTAACTATACATTCTATAGTGTGTCTACTATGCTATATTTCTTACAACTTGATCTTGAATCAAATTATAACAGAAATATGATCCCTGATTTGGGTTCTTTGTCATTAGTACTGTATAACATTACCCCAGTTTCTACCAATATTGGAGTCTTTACCACAGAATCCAAACCCAAGACAGTTGTAACTTATCAATGTTCAGAGTTCTATGCTGAAGACACATCAATCCTTTCATAGGCAATTTATCTGGGACTCCTTTGGTTGGGTTTAATAATTCTGTTAAACTCCAGTGATTCTTTTGGAAAATTTACTAAACAGTATCTGAATATTTGGTGGTGACTAATCATAAACTTGTTGTGGATTTGGGTGCTTATTTCCCACCACATGAAGACCTCTTATAACTATCTGTTGATTCCTGTCACAACACTTGCCTGTTTTTTGGGTTGTGCAAAGTTATTCATTGAAGAGATAAAATTTTACTATTGCTACTTTTATTATGCTTTATTTTGGACTTTTTATACTATTCTGGATACCAAATTGCTACCCCTATTGCCTTATTCTCTCTTTATGTGTACAGTAATTTAAAAGCTATGGCAAAAAAATACCTCAAATTTAAATTAAACGGTTTTAGATTTAAACAAAATACAGCTATCAGGTTAAAATATACACTCTGTTAACAGGGATTTTTGGCGTAATGGGTGAAACAGGTCAACACAGCAAAGAAGTGCTCACACACAAAGCAAAACCATTCAAAATACAATCCGAAATACATTGATTCAAAAAATGGTGTGAGTTGACTTTTGGTGTGTATATGTTTACTATGTGAATTGGTGATGAAATACTCCCAAGCGCAGTGTGTCAAACTCAATCCAAAAACAAAACACAATAGAAACTCACTATGTAAACAAAATCACTAAAATGTTGTGTGCAATGGATTGTAATCAAGAATGATACCAAGGTATCTAAAATAGGGCACACAATCTGAAACACAAATTTTAAAAATATTGTGTTGGGTGTTTGAATTTGGAACTAAAATCTGGGAAAATGGGTGGATTTTTTGAGTATTCTAAAATGGGTGTTGTAAAACCAAAAACAACTAATTAAGAAACAAAAAATCTATAATTGGGATATTGGGGGGAGAAATATTAATTAAATATCCATATTCAGATAAAAGCAAAAATTAAAATTAGGGAGTAACTTAATTTATTTTATTTAATATTTTATTAAATTCTCAAAATGGAAGGAACACAACAACAGAGTACCAATGCAACTGTTGTATGCCGCAGTTGTGGTTGCCCCCGCGGGTCAAAGAACAGAGTTAGTGCAACACAAATGCTTACTCAGGAAGGAGACAGGAGAGGAGAGTTTGATAGTGATGCTGCACTGACACAGCTGGTTCAAGTAAAACAATCTTCTAGGGTGCAGAGCATCAACCCTTGAGTCCCCAAGCTGACCCAGAAGCCCATCAAGGTTACCTTCACCAAAAAAGTTAGAAACAAAGAGGTAGAACTTACTTTGTATGTGTTTGATGTTGTGTACTGACAAGAGTTGGTCCTGTCAGCCATGCTGGAGAAGGTGAAGCCTGTACTTGATACTAGCTACAAGCCCTACATCAGTGATGGTAATCAGGAAGATGACAAGGAGGCTGAGTTCTTCAGAACTGATGAGGAACAGTTAATGCTAAAGAAAGTTGTTGTGTTCTACACCAAGGTACCCATGCCCTGTGTTGTGCCCAATGCCAATAAGTCAATCCCCACTGCCAAAACGCCCGCCCAGAATTGCATCCCCAAAATCAAACACATCATCCTTCTCTGGCTCATGCAGGAATCTGATGACTACAAGGCAGCCGTGGCTCTTGTTGGGATAGATCCCAAGTACACCTCAAATACCTTCAACAAGTTCATTGATACTGGCCAAGTCCTTGCCACAAAGAAATCCTTGTGTGTGTTAACCATGCTCATCAAGGAGCACAAATGGGCAATCTGCCAGTGGATAACCTGGAAAGGACATCTGAAACTGGTAAATATATAGGCCATGGTCAAATCTACTTTTGGGGTTGAGGCCTCAATTTCCTTTTACTACCATCTGGTCAAGGGAATGAGCTTTTCCTGGAGAAAGCTTGGGGTATCCCCCTACAATTGTAATAGTCCAGCCAACATTGACATCTGGAAAAAATACACAGAGCATACACTGCTCTCAAAGCCAAGGGGACAGTCAAATTATACTACATTGATGAATCAGCATTTGCCTTGTCAATGTGCAATGGGTATGTCCCCAAAGGCTCAAATGACGGGATGACTTGGCGTGCTGCAGTCTGCGCCACAGCCTATTCAATGGTGGCTCTCCTTGGTCCAAAGGGGGTCAAGCTGTACCAAATGATATTGGGATCTCACAATAACCAGACCTTCCTATCATTTCTCCAATTAGTCCAGGAGCACCTGAGGTGCACAAGCCTGGGATTCACTAACGTCATTGTGCTGGACAATGCTGGTCTCCATAAGGTGGCTGATATTCTTGAGGAATTCCCAATGATTGACACTAGCATTGCAGTGGGCCCCCAGAAATTGGCCACAGCAAATATGCGCCTTCTCTCTCCCTGCTTATTTGCCATTCCTAAATCCCATCAAGGAAGTCTTTGGGTGGCTCAAGGGAGTTGTAAAGCAAGGAACTCTAACAGGAACCGAGGACCTCTTTTATTTGCTGAAGGCCAGGATCTACACCCTCCCAGCTGAGACTGTGGCCAAAATCTATGGCTACGCTGATTTGTTCATCCCAGCATGCCTTGCCAAACCATCAATCAATTAAAGGCTTAGCTTGTTTGACTTTTTTATATTCTCTAATTTACTACTTAAGATTTATTAATTATCATTTTATATTTAAAAGCTTCTAAGCCCATAATCACATTTGGCAGGACCATCAATGAAGGTTAGTAATTTATTTATTTTTTAATTATTTTTTATTTTGCCATCTGAGGTTATCCCAAACACTTGATACTGTATTATGCAAATATATTTTTATCACTTTGTCAAATAAATATAAAAATCAAATTAAAAAAATTAAATGTAAAATACTCAAATTAGAATTTATTTTATTAACGTATAATTTTATGCTTTTATGAAAACTGTTTCTGCAATATATTTTGCAAATCTTGTTTGCTAAAATAAGACTTAAAAAAATTTATAATAAAAATAATCTACAGTATAAAGATGTTTATTAATATAGAGAAAAAATTAAGAGCACCTATAATGGGCTTGGCGGTATGTACCCACCCCGCAATGGAGGTGGCACACAATCTCTACCGCCACACTGTGGATGGTGGATACACCCTGGTTAAAATACTCCTGCCTGCTGTTGAAAGGGGTCCAGTCAGGTGGGAGTGAAGCAGTAGCTTTTCAGATGGGGCTGCAAACCTGTATATCCCAGCCAGGACCAGGGCGTCCTGGATCACATGGTCAACCAAGTTGTATCTGGGGAGACCTTCTTCTCATCCAGGGAGAACCAGGCCTTGTCAATCTCAAGAAGGATCTTGTCTAGGTCCTCCACACTGGTGCCCATTCCAAAGTAGAAGATATACCTGAGGTAAACCACCAGATGAAGCTTTTCCCCAACAAAGGCTTCAGTAACCTTGCACAATTTATTAAACACTGTGCTTATTTTTTTCTCATGTTTTGTTTTAGCAAAGGTGAGATCCATTGTCAGAGGGACCCCCATCTTGTTGGCACTCCAGACCAGCCCAAAGTCTGCCAGGAGGGCCTTAGTCTTCTTTATGGCTGTTGCGTCTGCAACAGCTAATTTACCCACCATGCACCCAAAGTTCTCTAACAGGTAAGATATGGTGTACTCCACCAGGAAGCAGAAGCAAGCAGCCGCATGTGCCCAGCCCATCTTGGGTATATTCTTGAATTTGAGCGTTACCAAGACGTCTGTTGCGTTTTTTGCATTACAGCACAACAATTATTAGAGATTATAGGGCACAAGACATTTTCCAGAATACAGTCATATGTGAGGATATGACTAGTATAGTATCAGAAGAGCCAGGATTGAGCAGGACCATGATTATTGCCCAGCAATGGCTTCTTATCATGCAGAAGCACTTAAGGATCAGGTTAAAGGTCAACCAGATTAAGGATAAAGTAAAGATGGTTCAAAGATTGATTTTATTGTAAATGATTAATTCTTCTAATACCTACTACAAGGGAATCCCTGGGCTGCTAGCAATATCTTCTAGGACAATCTAACACGCCCCTAATTTAGGTAATTATTAATCTAGGTTTGGCACTTCTTGCACGTCAACCAATAGAATATATTCATCTTCACCCAGCACAGGTGATCCTTGCTGGTGTGAAATAATTTAGTTACTTCAGGATTACTTCCTGCTTTCTTATCATACTGCAGCTTAATGCTTATTAATGTAACAATTAAGGGAATTTGAGATTATGGGGAATCAAACCCAGTGCCTTGGCGCTCAATGTAAAGGTAAGGCGGCGCTGTGGTGCCTGTAATATTTGCCAGGTGGCGCCTGCAATAATTTTCAGTTGGCGCAGTGGCGCTTGATGTAAAAGTAGTTTGGCGCTTTGGCGCCTATTTAATTACCAGGAAACACAGTAGTGCTTTGTGTATTTATTAAGTGCGGCAGCGGCAAATCATGTGTCATTAATTGCCGTGGCGGTGCTTGTCATTGGCTAGTATTAGGCTTAGGTCAGCAGACTACTGCTAATCCAATTTGCATGTGGCTTATACTACCAATTTAAGTTATTTGGTAGCTGCAGTTCATATCTGCAACTCTGTCCTAATTAGTGTTATTGTATTTTGTACTACTAATTTATGGATTTGGTTGTAGCAATCCTAATCTGTGGGCTCCGTCATAATTGGCATCATTGCTTGGTTGAAATTCCCAACAACGTCCCAAACAAGCTCAATGGAGTTTACACAGTAAACTCCATTGAGAACCACCGGGTCCAGGAAGACCAGTTGGGCATCCTTGTAGGCAGTAACTGCCCACTCAGATGCCCCCTCAGAATTTGTAAGCTCAGCCAATGCCTCCTGTGACATTGGAAAGGACCCGTGAATTCTGTCTTCAAGCTCCCGCAAGACAGGGGGGGACATAAACAGCTGCCTAGCCACATGATTGGTGTAGTTGGCATAGAAGGTGGGGGCACAAAAACAACCAGAACCCAGCAGATTTCACTGTCTATGTTTTCTAACAAAAAAGGTAAGTATTTGGAAATTCTCATTCATTTTATTTTTTAGGTTACCTTTGCAGGTTTCCTCCTTTCCTGCAGCTTTGGCAGGCTTGGCCATTCTTGACGCAAGAAGTTGAGCGGGCAATTCAGTATCCTCTTTCCTTGTGCGCTTTGCAGGTTTCAGGTGGACATACATTTCAGGGTTGTCAACACAGACAGACAGTGCTGAAAGATTGTACACCTTAAACTGGAGGCCCTCAACCATTGTCTTCTGGATGTTTAGTAAGCTTTCAATTGTCTTCTAAGGGGTGTCTGGTATTTTAGTCATAAGGGCCTTTGCAGACACCTTGTCTATTTTATCTCTTTCAAGGACGCAGACTTAACTCTTGCTTTTACCTTGTGGTCAATTTCTTTGATCTCTGCAATTGCAGAGGCAATGTCCTTCAAAAAGCTTCTCCAATTCTTTCATTAATTTTTTACTAACATTTCCTTATGTTTTTATAGCTTTACCCCCAATAAAATCTGTATTATTTTGATAATATTGCCTCTTTGTCTATCCCTGTTTGTTTTCACATTACTTCAATATCCCCTTCTTTACTCATTATGTATATGTTTTACGCTCAACTCAATATGTGTTGTTTGCTTTGTGTTGGCATTATCCCTTAATTGCCATATTATGTTTAGCACTTTACACAGCCCCTTGTGAAAGTATTAACAACAATTTGGTGATCAACTAAATTTGAATTAGAAAATTATAGGTTAATTCTGTTTAGATAAAGTTGTTGCTGATCACCAAATTGTTGTTAATATTTTCATAAGGGGCTGTGTTTAAGTGCTAAAAATAACTGTGTTCTGGATTTAGATAAACAGCATAGTAAATATATGATTTTATAGAAATAAACCAAACATACAGAATAAATCCTAACTATAAAAAAAGAGAAATTTATTAATTGAAATTCAGAATAAAGATAATATAAATGGAAAATTGTTGGTGACATATAGTTTATTGGTGGAAGGAAAGAGAGATGCCTAGTAGGTGGAATAGTGCAGGAAGGAAGGTGTAGAGCCAGTGCTTGCCTGGGGGTCTGTGATTGGGTGGGTGGGGCTGGAAGATGGGGAGTAGTGGTGGCAGGGGTGGAGGTAGGAGGATTTTGCGTGATGGCCGCCATATAACACTCATTATATTCCTTGTCTGTCATTGGTTAAATGGGTGATAGGTGGCTGTGGCACAGGGTGGGAGGCGCTTGTCTCTCTGTGATTGATTTCCCATGTTCACATGGAAAACCATTTGTGTAAATAAGTCAGCCACCATTTGGTGACCAAAGAGAGAATGTGGTCAAGGACCCCAAGATAGAGGTCGTTGAAAGCCTGAGGACGGCGCTCCTGTACTGTGTCTCTGATGTTGAAGAAGACAACATCACCCAGATGGATGTCTTCATGGCCAGCGGGGTACATGGAGGCCTGGTACCCGCATTCCTGAAGGCCTCAAGGGCAGTGAAGCTACCCTCCATCTGGTGGCTCAAGAAACCCCAGTACTTGGAATTCAAGTCATCCCAGGAGTCAATTAATCCACCAAGGATGTGGCTGTACTTGTAGCCATTGGTGAAATCTGGGTTTTTCTGATAATAGACAGAACCCTTGGCAAAAACAGCCAGAAATGCACTAATGAAAGTCTCCTTCTTGACCTTCTTTGTTCCTTTTTGAGTGGCGGCTCTTACTTGCTTGCCAAAATCATCAAAAGCTATCAATAGCTTGTAGTAGAAGGTGAAGATGATGCCATCTGTTAGACTAGTCAAGCATTGGACCAGAGTGGATTCAATAGTGGGATCATACAGGTAATCCTCAGCACCATCCCATTGGTTGCTGGCAATATTGATAAGAATCTGTATTGAAGCCATCTTTACATGCATCCAGAGCTGCACCATGCGCTCAGACACCCAAATGCCATGGTGTGCAAGTTGCTTCCAGACCTGGGTCAAGGGAAGCTTGGGGTCCTTCTGAAGGAGGTCAAGCTTTATTGGGTGCACCTTGCTGATTAGGGACTCAGGAGCCTTCTTGGGCTTCTTGGCTGTCCCAATCAGATCCCCCCTGTTCATCAGGTTGTTGAATTTCCGCATGACAGTAGCCTGGGTAAATTGCAATTGGTCAGCAATTGATCCCAGGACAGACCCTGCAGGTTTAGTGCCACAATTTCCTGGAGAATCGGGCAGTGATGATTTGTTGTTTGGGGCACTGGGCTGCAGGAGCTGAAGCCTGATTGACTGTAGGGGGGCAGGTTGGATGGTGGCAGCAATTTGTTTTGAATTGAGGTTGCCATTCTGATTGATTGGTTGACAGGCAGCTTGTGCAGGGGTGGGTACGGGAGCAGGGGAAGAGCTAGACACTAGATGACTCTCAAATAAGTCAAACTCATATGGGTTGGGGTCAGGTACAGGTCAGCTTACTCATCACCCACATCAAAGAGCTGATTTTAAACAGATGCCTTTAGGTTCTGAGCCTCACCTCTATGGAAGCTGTCTTGGCTGCTGACTTGTTTGCTGATGCTGTCAAAGATATTGCTAGTAAAAACCATTGTAAAAAACTTAGGATAAAATCACTAAAAGTAGAAGTTTAAAATTATATGATTTATTTTTATTGTAATCACCATTCCAATTTAAAAAGGTTCTCAAAACCATTATATACAAATAAGGATCCATGAAAATGAATAAAATGCCTATGTCCCTAAAGTAGATAGATGTTGATTGGCTGTAAAACTGTTGTACTTCTATTTTAGGCTGATCAAACTACACATCTTGTGTGACTTCATTTTGTTTTGTGCTTGTGGAATCTAAATTCCCAATTGCTCAAACTTTGTTTCATTTTAGTCCTTCTTTTTTTGCCTCATATGAATCTTGATTGGATTATAATATACTCTGGAATAGCATTCATTCATCTCACTTGTTGCGTCAGTTCATTTTGTTTGTGGTTTAAACAACACTGCTTGATATTTGATATAATTTTGTATAATGAGCTAGTGAAATTTTGTTTTTTATTTGACAGCTCATTTATTAACCAAATTTTTTAAATTATTTGAATCCTGAATCTTGCGTGACTTGGATTTTTTTTTGAATCTGAAATCATTTTGTTTAAATCTGAGGTATTTTTGGTTGTTGCCATAGCTTTTAAAACTACTGTAAACATAATATAAAATTGGTTATGCATCAGTTGGTTCATTTGTGTTTTGAGATTACAATCTTGCTGCATGACTATGATGCATTGTGTCTGATATGTGTGTTGTATATTTGATTTGATTCACTCATTAAATGTTGAAATTTCATTTATTTGGCTTAAAATATGTGTTTAATGTTATACTTTTGTTTTTTGTCTGACTTCAGTCCACTTTGATCTGAATTTGATGCATCTATCTCAGCAGCTGTGAAAAGTCTAGTACAGTATTAAATTTATTTTATTTTTTGAGTTTTCTTTCATTTTCTTGTGTAAAAACAAAATAAAAATTGAAATTTAGCCATATGACAGAAAATTGCCTGTGGAATTTTAAAAAATATTTTTGGTTTAAGTTAAGCATATGTAAAACTAATCTAATAGAAAGAAAAACAAACCAAATATTCTTAAAAAAATGAGTTCCATCATCTAATTTTTGTCAAAATGACAGAAAATTGGTTAGCAGAACAATAATTGATGGTACATCTTCCTACCCTCAACAACCCATTGCTTAAGGATATTGTATACTAGGTGGTTGTCCTGTGTGGTATAACCGTCAATTAACTAAATTTTAGTTAACCAACCCCTCCTGAAATCCCCGCCTTTTGGTTACGCACCAGTCTCAAGACTAATCCCCTCAACTTTCCCAACCCCCCATATTTTATCAGTTGTCAAATACTATATATTTGGTCAAATTATCCAATATTCAATTACAAGTAAATTCATATATCCCAAATACTGTTTTTCAGTCAATTTGTGCAAATATCAAATTTAGCATTGAACTTGCCATCCAGACAATAACAAGCAGAAGAACATTACCTCTGTCGTTTTGGACCTACAAGAGCTGTGAAATCACACGTTTTGAGTGTAATCTTACATTGGCAATCCTGCCAGGGAAGACTTTAAAATGTCTTCCATTAATTTTCCCAGAGAGGCTAAAACTCTCCATTGAATCCCCTGGACCTGTTAAAGGCCATTACTGCCCAGAACATCCCTTTCTTCAATGGAACCGACTTACCCACTTGGCTCAACTGTTTTGAACTCTATTGCAAGAAGCATAGGGTTAAACAAGGAGACTGCTTTGAGGAATTACAATACTTCTTAGAGGGAAGAGCTGCCACTTTGCATAGCTCACTGACAGGCAACTATACAGGGCAGACTGGAAATCAGCCGCGTTTGAGCGTTTTGGAGGTGGCATTGAAACAGTTATTGCTAAACTAAAGGAAGTAGACCAAACAAACTACAAGACAACAGGGGAGTTTTTTTGAGGAATTAAACACTCTTCTTAATCAATACCAGGACCTAGTCTATGGTAGCTACAACACAGTAAAAGGGAAGCACGCCCAGCAGACCTTTTTGGAGAACCAAGGGTTAGACTGGATCTGTGAAACACTTACCTCAGAATAATACCAGCTTGTTGAATCTCATGCTCCTAGCAACGTAGAAGAAGCATACGTTCTAATCCATTGCCTTGGGAAGTCTAAGGCTATAGGCCATCTGCTGCACCCTCATACCGCCGTGAAACCCAAGGAGAAGCTGAAAGACATTATGCCACCTCCAGATGATCTATCTAAGAACATGAATAAGTTAGCGCAGGGAATGGCTACACTTACCACATATATGACCAGTAGTGAGCAAGTAAAGTCAAACCTATATTGCCACAACTGCAATAAACAAGGTCATCTCACAGGCACCTGCAAAGGACCCTGTAATAGATGCAGAGCCAAAGGACACACATATGTACATTGTCCAAACAACCGCCAGAACAAGCCAAAGACACCGTCCACAGAGTCTAAGAAGAACCAAAAGCAGGCACCCAAGACCAAGAAGGAGACAGAGCCTGCCACATCCAAGGATGGATTCTATCTGGTGGAAAGCATGGCTGCAGTAAGAACAAATGTGGCCCAAAAGCACAGGCTCAGCCACATTTTTCATCCCTATCATATACCTGAGAAGCAAAAAGGGGCTGAGGCATCCAAGCCTCACCAGTCTGCCCCTCATTCTCACTTATCCTATCAGACGCCCCCTGTAGCCCCTGAGACAGAACAGGCAAATCCCACCCAGTCAGCCCAACCAACTGACAATGAGGTTCAACAGTCAGAACCTTTTAGGATCCCTATGGATGAGGAGGATGGTACTTACCCTGTTGAACCTACTATTGAGGTCACAAAGGGGACCACCTCCAAAGCAACCACCCTAAAGAAACCAAATATCAAATTACCATTGTTACCTCAAGTAAAGCCCCCTAAGCTTAATGTGCTGAAGATCCTCACAGACACACAGGTCCCAATATCCCTATATAACTTGGCGGAAATTGCACCCAGCGTTAGAGTGCAAATAATACATTACATTGGGGCCACCAGAGTCTGAGACCCAGAGGAGCAGTTTATGGTCACAGAAGAGAAGCCAAAAGATGCCCAGAAAGTGATTGACATTGTTAGCAAGGGAGCACCACATATTGATGGGGAGGTAGAAGGCCACCCTTTGTCCATCATTCTGGATAGTGGATCTACGTCCAACATAATCTCTGAGTATTTCCTAATATTGTTAGGAATACAGGAATATAGTAAAGTCAAAGAAAAGTTTACCTTTTCAAATGGCAAAACAAAAGAGTGCCTTGGTGTTGTGCGCAATCTCACAATTGAAATCTTTGGTGTCTGTGTGTTAATCTCCGCAGCTATCTTTGCGCTTACCAGGTACAACATCCTACTTGGGTGTCATGCCTTGAGTGACTTTGGCATCACTATATTCTTTTTTCACCACAATTGGTTCATTGAGCGCAACAACAAGCTGGTTCCTATAGATTTCAGCTACTTCAAATCACAAGAAGATGGGGGAGTCCTTCTTTGCCGTTGCTAAGGTTGTCAACCAGAATCCAGGGCTATCTGATAGTCAAAAGGGAAAACTCCCCACCTTTATGCTCAGATACAGTGACCTCTTCTGTGATGAGGATGATCCTTTACCACCAGCCAGCCTAGAGAAGCACATTATTGACACTGGAACAGCAAAACCTATCCACAAAGCTCCTTCTGTCTGACCAAGAAGTACAAGGAGTACGTCCAACAGGAGATAGACTGCCTGTTGTCCAAAGGCATTATTGAGCTGTCTACTTTACCTTGGGCTCCTCTGGTTGTCATTGTGCCTAAAAAGAACAGAAAGTTATGTATGTGTGTTAATTACATACCTCTAGACTCAGCCACCAAGGCTGATAACTACCCCTTTCCTCTTATCAGTGAGATCTTGGCATCATACCCTGGCTGGAAGTACTTCACAAACATAGAATTGCTCTCTGGGTATCACCAGTTGAAAATGGAGCCCACAAGCATCACCAAGACTTCTTTTGTCACTAATCAAGGGCAATATCAGTATAAGGGCATGCCGTTTGGAATCTGTGGAGATCCATGTACCTTTCAGCGCGCCATGAACTCCATCTTTGCTGATCTCCTTTACAAGAAGGTGACAGTCTACCTAGAAGATATTACAGTGCTTAGTGCTACCTTTGAAGAACATCTGAAAACACTTACTGAAGTCTTTGATTTCATCTGGAAAGCCCAGCTGTCAGTTAATGAGTCCAAGCTATTACTTTGCCAAACCAAACTCCACATACTAGGACATGTAGTGGACAAAGAGGGGATACACCCTGATGCTGAAAAGGTGTTAGCAATCTCACAGTGGCCAGTACCTATCAATGTTGCTTGCCTACAGTCCTTCCTCAGCACTGTTGGGTATTATTCCCGTTTCATACAGAACTATAGTGTCAGGGATCCAGTCTTGGGCGGCTGGCCTACTGTTTCCGGGGGTAACTTGGGCCAGGGTTTTTGCAAGCAGGGCCCACCACAAGAGAGGAGCTAACTTTAGAAGGTAGGAAGAAGAATTCCCCACCCAATACCATGGGCTGGCAGCTGGTACAATGGTGTCCACCACCCTTGTGAGGATAATGTACACTATTCCAAAAAGCTTGCTGGTATGGTCAGTTGGAAGGTGAAGAGGCTGGCATTAGTTTGGGTGTTACAGGTGGTTCCATATAGATATTGTAGGCCAGGAGATAATTGAATTTTCCTCTAAATAGTTTTGGGGTGGAGAATATCCATGGGCCTTGGCAGTTGTATTTAATAGCGGATTGGATGTGGGCTAGCAGGTCAAGTTTGAGGATTTTCTCTGGTGTATAATCCTTATATTTGGGCTTCAAGGGATAATCAGTGAAGTAAACGGGCCCAAAGGGTGCACCAGATGGACAGAAAACTTCAGGCAGTGGGGAAGGAGGGCTGGGAGATCTTGAACTGAATTGATAGACGTCAAATACAAAATATGGCAATAGCTGTAAGAGCCAAAGTAAAATAACCTTTATTCAAAAATGGCAATAAGGTTTGAGCGCAGAATCTATAGGCATATATAGCATTCTGCCTCCAAACTTAGTATTTTCTATCAGGGCTTTATCAAAATATTGGGAAAAGTGCAGGCAGGCAGCCAGAGGGCCTGGGTGTGGGAGCAACAAAATGGCACCTTGGCTGGGTGTTCTCTCATTGGTCAGAATGTCTAATTTTGTCACTCAATTTTCTTGATTCTTTGCTGTGGTCACGGGGTTGGGCCCAAAGCCTGGGTTTATCTTTGGCAGTAGGGTTTGATTGGTTACTTGAGAGGACTTCAAACTCATGAAATTCACAGAGGCGCCATCTCTGCTTCCATTAGGCAATTTGAGAGGCTCCTCTTTGGGCGCCACCATGGTTGAGCTGGTGCAGGTATTCTGTCTTTGGAACTTAGCAGGAGCCTCAGCTTGTAGGGGCTCAATCCCAAAAAAATGCGGGCAAGCAGGCCCTTGATCCATGGGCCCAGCGGCCTGCAGGAATGAAGGTTCAGTGTTCAAATCCCACCCTTGGGCCTGGGTTTTCCAGGGTAACAAATTGTCAATCCTGACATATAGCAACATTGCTAGACCTCTGTTTAAGTTAATCCAGAAGGGGAAAGATTTTACCTGGACCCCTGAACTGGAGGTTAATTTTCAGACCCTGAAAGAGTATCTCATGAAGGAGCCCTTCCTGATCCACCCAAACTTCCAGGAGAAGTTTTCAATCTTTACTGATGCCTCAGAAGAAGCAACAGGGGGAGTCCTTGTACAAGAATGCAAAGGTCTGTTCAAACCTGTCAAGTACACCAGTAAGTTGTTCAGTGGCCCAGAGCTATGTTACAACCTCTATGATAAAGAGGTGTTAGTAGTAATTAGAGCACTTCACAAATTCAAGTACTACATACTAGGAAATCACATTACCTTTTATACAGACAACATGGTGTTGTCCTTCATCCTGAGCAAGCAACAAGAGAGCAGCAGACGCGTGCGCTGGATCATGGAGATGTCTGATTATCTTATGGACACAAAACACATACCTGGGAAGAAGAAAGTTGCTGCCAATGGCCTCTCAAGGCAAGGAGTCCACAAGTCATACCTGATGGAAACGTTAGCAGAAATTTATGAGCCCAAGTTATATGCAGTATACCAAATGCTTACCACAGAGAAAATAAACCCTGAATTACCTGTGCTCAAAGAGAGCAGATACTATGTGATCCTAAGGGACGCCCTGTACAGAAGAATGTGCGGCAAAATTGTGAAGGTCCCCAAGAAAGAAGAGCGCCAGCTGATACTCTGCAAAGTCCATAAAGGAACTGGACACTATGGAATTCTTACCACAGCAGACAATTTACGCGAGAAGTATTGGTGGCCCAACTACTTTGAAGACATCAGAACATACATCAAGAGCTGTCACCTATGCCAGATATTTGAGAAGAAGCACTCAGTACCAAAGCCTATCAACCCAATTGCAAAAAGTGGGTTATTTGAAATGTGGGGCATTGACTACATTGGACCTATAACAGAGAGTGTTAGTGAAAATAAGTACATTATTGTCGCAACAGAATACTTTACCAAATGGCTGGTAGCCAGAGCCACCAAGGAGCACAACGTGGAGACCACAGCCAAGTTCCTGTACAAAGAAATCTTTACCTTGCATGGACCTCCCACAGTCCTTTTAAGTGATCAAGGGAATCATTTCCAAAACAAGTTGGTAGATAACTTCTGCAAAATGGTTAGTACAAAACATAGACTTACCACGGTGTACAATCTGCAGTTTAATGGATTAACTAAACGCTTTAATCAAACCCTGATCCAGAGCTTGGAAAAAAATCACAACAGAAGACACCACACATTGGGATGTCCACTTACCAGTGGCGTTATGGAACTACTGCTCAAGAGTACAAGCAACAACAAAGTTCAAACCTTACAAACTCTTATATGGTGTCCCTATCAAAAGCTTAGATGTTAAAATTATAATCTCAAATGAACTTAACATGTTGGAAGCCCTTGATCAAGCCAAATTTCAAGTTCTTGACACCGCTGAAAAGTTGAGAGCAAAAGCATGTGTGGCACCCACCGTCAATCAAATACCTATTGGAACTGAAGTATTAGTTTTCAAAAATTCAGTATCAGAATTGCTTAGTAAGAAGTTCTTACCTAAGTGGTTTGGTTCTTACAAAGTGATTGGCCATGTAACATCAAACAATTATTACCTTGTCAATCAAGAAGGCCAGCCACTCAACTTTGTTATTAATGGCAATCAAATGAAAGTATTTCACCAAGCCAATGAATTAAGGGAAAAATGTGGCATAACCGTCAATTAACTGAATTTCAGTTAACTGAACCCCCCCCCCCAAAATCCCCGCCTTTTGGTTATGCACCAGTCTCATGGCTGATCCCCTCAACTTCCCCAAACCCCATATTTTATCAGTTGACAAATACAGTAGTTTTAGAAGCTATGGCAACAACCAAAAATACCTCAGATTTAAACAAAATACAAGTTGCGCAAGATTCAGGACTCAATTAATTTATAAAATTTCAGTTAATAAATGAACTGTCAAACCAAAAACAAAATTTTACTAGCCCATTATACAAAATTATATCAAACATCAAACAGTGTTGTTTAAACCACAAAAAAAATGAACTGACACAACAAGTGAGATGAATGGATGCCTTCCCAGATTATATTATAATCCAATCAGGATTTATATGAGGCACCAACAGAAGAACTAAAATGAAACAAATTGGGGCAATCTATAAGCAAGATTCAATAAGCATGAAACAAAATGAAGTCACACAAGATGTGTAGTGTGAGAAGCCTAAAATAGAAATATAACAGTTTAACAGCCAATCAACAGCTATTCAATTTAGGAACAGAGGCATTTTATTCATTTTCATGGATCCTTATTTATATATAATGGTTTTGAGAACCTTTTTAAATTGGAATGGTGATTACAATAAAAATAAATCATATAATTTTAAACTTCTACTTTTAGTGATTTTATCCTAAGTTTTTTACAATGGTTTTTAACAGCAATAGCTTTGACAGCACCAGCAGCCAAGCCATCTTCAATGGAGGCAAGGCTCAGGGCGTGGAGGCACCTGTTTATACCCAAGCCTTTGAGGCAGGTAACAAGGAAGCCAACCTATACCTGACCCCTACGGCTTTGACTTGTTCAGTAGTCATATAGTGTCTAGCTCTGCCCCTGCTCCTGTACCCACCCCGCACAAGTTGCCCACCAATCAACCAATCAGGATGGCAACCTTGATTTGGAACAACTTCCTGCCACCACCCAACCTGCCCCCCTACAGCCAATCAGGCTTCAGCTCCCCTGGCCCAGCGCCCCAAATGCATAATAATTACTGCTCAGAGTCTTCAGGAAATTGTGGCGCTTAACTTGCAGGGTCTGTCCTGAGAACAGATTGCTAGCCAATTGCAATTTACCTGAGCCACCATAACGCAGGAGTTCCACAACCTAACAAACAAAGGGAATCTGATCAGGATGGGGCAAGAAGCGTAAGAAGGCCCCCAAGTCACAAATCACTGGGTTGTACCCAATTATGCTTGACCTCCTTCAGCGGGACCCCAAGCTTTCCCTGACCCAGGTCCAGAAGCAACTTGAGCACCATGGCATTTGGATGTCTGAGTGAATGGTGCAGCTCTGGATGCATGGAAAGTGGCTTCCATATGGGTTCTTACCAATTTTACCGGCAACCAATGGAATAGCGCTGAGGATTCCCTGTATGATCTTGGCATCAAATCAACCCTAGTCAAATTCCTGAAAAGTTTGTCTGATGATGTCATGTTTATCCCCTACTATAAGCTATCAATAGTTTTGATGATTTTGGCAAGCAAGGAAGAGCCGCCACCCAAAAAAGAAGGAAGAAGCTTAAGAAGGGGACTTTCATTGGTGTGTTTATGGCTGTTTCAGCCAAGGGTTCTGTCTATTATCAGAAAACCCCAGATTTCACCAATGGCTACAAGTACAGCCACATCTTCAGTAGATTACTTGACTCCTGGGATGGCTCAAATTCTAAGCACCAGGGTTTCTTGAGCCACCAGATGGAGGGTAGCTCCAACGCCCTTGAGGCCTTCAGGAATGCAGGTACCAGGCCTCCATGTACCCCGCCGGCCATTCAGACAGCCATCTGGGTGATGTTGTCTTCTTCAACATCAAATCCACACTACAGGAGCGCCACCCTCAGGCTTTTACTGATCTTTATCTTAGGGTCCTTGACCACAATTCTCTCTTTGGGCATCAAATAGTGGCTGACTTGTTTGCCCAAATGGGTTTCACATGAACATGGGCAACCAAACACAAGGATAAGTGCCTCTCACCCCGTGCCATAGCCACTTACCAGTCCATCCAGCCAATGACAGATGAGGAATATAACAAGTGTTATGTGGCAGCCATCACACACAATCCTCCTGCCTCCACCCCACCCACCCAATCCCAGACCCCCCAGGGAAGCACTGCCTCTATGTCTTCCTTGACGCACTATTCTGCCTACTAGGCATCACTCTTTTCCACCCCAATAAACCCCCTGTTGCTAAACATTTTCTGTTTATATTATCTTTATTTTGAATTTCAATTGTTCATGTCTCTTTGTTTATAATTGGTTTTATTATTTATGTTCAGCTTATTTCTATAAAATTATATATTTACTATGTTGTGTATCTAGATCCAGAACACAGCTATTTTTAGTACCTAAACACAGCCCCTTGTGAAAATATTAACAACAATTTGGTGATCAGCTAGATCTGAATTAGAAAACTACAGGTTAACTGTTTTTAGATAAAGTTGTTACTGATCCAAATTCAAAACCTTAATGATAAAATTTAAGCCAATCAGGAGCCAAGTGATAAAACTATTGTTGTGACATAAAGGGTCATTAATAATTCTTTGATGCATGTGCGCTAATTAATATGATTGGCTGTATCTTTTGCCATTGTGCACCATTGCTGCTGTGGCAAGTTGATGATGGACTAGTGCCCAATCAGCTTCTGGGTTAGCACTAGTCCATCATCAACTTGCCACAGCAGCAATGGTTCACAATGGCAAAAGATCCAGCCAATCATATTAATTAGCGCGCATGCATCAAAAAATTATTAATGAACCTTTATGTCACAACAATCACTTTATCACTTGGCCCCTGATTGGCTTAAAGTTTATCATTAAGGTTTTGAATTTGGATCAGTAACAACTTTATCTAAAAACAGTTAACCTATAATTTTCTAATTCAAGTTTAGCTGATCACCAAATTGTTGTAATATTTTCACAAGGGGCTGTGCAAAGCGTCAAAAATAATATGCCAATTAAGGAAACAATGCCAATACAAAGCAAACAACACATATTGAGTTGAGCGTAAAACATATACACAGTGACTAAAAAAATGGGATAATATAGTAAATGGAAAAACAAACAGGAATAAACAAAAAGGCAATGGTATCAGAATAATACAGATTTTATTGGGGTGAAAGCTATAAAAACATATGGAAAGGTTAGTAAAAAATCATATGGGAGAATTGGAGAAGCTGCTAAAGGACCTTGACTGCAGTTGTGGAGATCAAAGAAATTGACCGCAAGGTCAAAGCAAAGGTAAAGGCTACTGTCCTCAAAGGCAAGAAACTTGACAGGGTGACATCCAAGGCATTAATGACCAAAATAGTAATCACATCAGAGAAGATCATTGAGCGCCTGCTCAACATTCAAAAAATGGTGGTGAGGGCTTGCAATTCAAGTCCTGTGCCCTCTTTGTGCTGTCTGTCTGGATGGATGAACCTGAAATGTATGCCCACCTAAAACCTACCAAGCAAGCAAGGACAGAGGATAAAGAATTGCCCGTGCAACTGCTTGCACCAAGAATGGCAAAGCCTGTCAAAGCCGCAGGTAAGGAGGAAACCCGCAAAAGTACATAAAAAATTATAATTAGTAAAAATTTCAAAATACTTATCTTTTTTTGTTAGAAAACATCAACGGTGAACTCTGCCAGGTCCTGGTTCCTTTTGTTCCCCCCCCCCCCACATTCTATTCAAATTATGCCACTTACGTGGCCAAACAGTAATATCTGTCCCCCCTGTCTTGCAGGAGCTTGAAGACAGAATTCACAGGTCCTTTCCAATGACAAGGGACACACTAGCCAGGCTGAAGCATGCCAAGGGGGCATCTAAGTGGGCAGTTACTGCCTACAAGGATGCTCAACTGGTCTTCCTGGACCTGGTGGTTCTCAGTGGAGTTTACTGTGTAAACTCCATTGAGCTTGTTTGGGACGTCCTGGAGACGCTCCCATTCAGAATGTACCAGAGATGGGCCAGGCCCATGCGGCTGCTTGCTTCTGCTTCCCAGTAGAGCATACCATCTCTTACCTCTTGGACAGCTTTGGGCGCACGGTAAGAAAACTGGCTGTTACAGACGCAACAGCTATAAAAAAGACAAAAATCCTCCTGGCAGACTTCAGGCTGGCCTGGAGTGCCAACAAGATGGGGGTCCCTCTGGCAATGGAGCTAACTTTTGTGAAGACAAAGCATGAAAAGAAGATCAGCACAGTATAGAACAATTTTTGCAAGTTTACTGAAGCCTTTGCTGGGCAAAGGCTTCTCCTTATTGTTTACCTGAGGTTCTCTTCTACTTTAGGATTGACACGTCTGTAGAGGACCTGGACAGGGTCCTTCTTGGGATTAACAAGGCCCGGCTCTCCCTGTAAGGGAAGAAGAACCCCCCTGGATACAACTTGGTTGACCA
Organism: Entomophthora muscae; assembly: GCA_014839935.2. Lineage (NCBI taxonomy): Eukaryota > Fungi > Entomophthoromycota > Entomophthoromycetes > Entomophthorales > Entomophthoraceae > Entomophthora > Entomophthora muscae. The sequence goes on along the minus strand of QTSX02004524.1, from coordinate 79,215 downwards.
TGTTGTCCAGGACGCACTGGTCCTAGCTGGAATTTACGGGTTTGCAGCCCCACTACAGAAGCTGCTGCTTCACTCCCACCTGACTGTACCCCTTTCACCAGCAGGCAGGAGTATTTTAATCAGGGTGTATCCACCGTCCACAGTATAGCGGTAGAGGTTGTGTGCCACCTCCATTGCGGGGTGGGTACATACCGCCAAGCCCATTATAGGTGCTCTTACTTTTTTCTCTATATCAATAAACATCTTTATACTCTAGATTAATTTTTTTATAAATACTTTTTTAAGTCTTATTTTAGCAAACAAGATTAGCAAAACATATTGTGGAAACGGTTTTCATAAAAGCATAAAATTATACGTTAATAAAATAAATTATAATTTGAGTATTTAAATTTAATTTTTTAATTTGATTTTTATATTTATTTGAAAAAAGTGATATAAATATATTTGTGTAATCTAGTATCAAGTGTTTGGGATAACCTCAGATGGGATAATAAAAAATATAAAATAAATAAATTACTTACCCATTGATGGTCTTGCCAAATGTGATTGTGGTCAGAAGCTTCTAAATATAAAATGTAATTAATAAATCTTAAATAGTAAATTAGAGAATATAAAATAGTTGGACACACAAAGCCTTTAGTTGATTGGCTGTTTGGTTAGGCACGCAGGGATAAACAAATCAGTGTGGCCATAGAATTTGGCCATGGTCTCATCTGGGAGGGTATGGATCCTGGCCTGGAGCAAACCAAACAGGTCCTCATTGTGAGAGAGAGGGGCTAAACTAACTAAGTTCGGCTCCCATCCCGGTGCAACAAACCACCAGGATGCCATTCAGTGCGCAACTGGGATGGCCGCTTGGAGAGGGGACCACAGGGAGGACACCAGGGACAACTGGGGGAAGTAGGCGTTCAAACTCATTAGAATCAGGCCAGTGAGCAACCAGGGACTGCGAGTAGGAGTTGGGGAGGCCACCTTGGAGGACCTGGGGGGCACCACATTCTTCTGAACCATGGAGGGGAGAGGAGGTGTGGGGGGCACTACCTCTTCAGAACTAGGCAAAGCAAGCTCTACGACGTCCAGGTCCAGATTGTTACCTGTCAGGCTCTTAACCACAGCCTCTCCAGAAAAGAGAAGACTGCTGGGGAGGTCCCAGAGACTGGCAGGGTTGCTACCTACCAGACAGGCCAATGAGGAGATTTTCCCCCACAGGTCAGGGGAGGTGGACCACAGAAGCAAGAGAAACAGAGCCAGGGAAAAGACAACAAATTTAAGAGCCGGCAGTATCATAGAAAGAACCAGCACAAAATTTGAGGTAGGATGGTATAGTTTCTGGAAAAAAAGGAGAGAAAATGGCAAGACTAGGGCAGTCTTTGGCAAATCTTTGGGAAAACAGCAGAACGGGTTTGGGTAGCCTCGCTGTTGTCTTGGGGGCCTTGGATTATAACTGCAAGCAAAAGCGGGTTCAAAACAATGATTTTTATAGGAAAATTCAAGATAATAATAGAAATTATAGGAAAATTCAATTGAAATTTTGAGCTTCAAACTTTAACTTTGAAGGCAAGGGCAAAAGAGACGACAACTAAGTGAAAGAACACTTGTACAAGGAGCCAGAAGAGAAGCCGGGTTTAAAACCGGCTGGCTAAAGGTAAGCTTAGGGCAGGGGCTACACTCTAATATTTTGAGCTTTAGGGACACAACTGGTTCCAGGCAACTCAAAATTAAGAAAATTAAGGTGCAGGTGACTCCAAACTTTAATGTAAGTAGAAAAAAAGACAAGCAGGGGACTGAAAGTCCCCTTGCTTGGTTAAAAGGAATGGATTGCAAAAAACTGGTCACATGACAGTTGGGGGTGAGCCTGATTGGCTAGGTACAAAACTTTGCTGGATGGGCTCAGGGGGACTGGAGAGTTTTACTCCAATTTCCGAAATCAAATCTGATTGGCTGGAAGGGATGCCAGACATTTGGGGGTCAACTGGGTTATCAAGCGCCGATGTGGCAACACCTGATTGGGTGGCTCTGATAGTTTTTAAAAACGGACAACACCAGGCTAATAGGTAGTCCAAATTAACCAGGGTTTCTTCCCAGGAAGGAGCAACCAAAGGCAGGGATTCCACAGGATAAGCCAGCACAAACCTCTCATCAACCGTGTGAGCTAAATCATTCAACAAATGGAGGGGTTTGGCAGGCGTTTTGGGACCTTTCTTGGTACAACGGGGAAAGATTGAGCGGTCCAAAGCCAGAAGTGGCAGTGAATTTACACTCAGTGCCAGTTGGGGTTCCTTGCTTGAAAATTTGCTTGAGCCACCCAAAGGCTTCCTCGATAGATTTAGGAAGAGCAAATAGGCAGGGAGGAAGAGAAGGCGCATTTTTGCTGTGGCCAATTGCTGGGGGCCCACTGCAATGCTAGTGTCAATCATCAGGAATTTCTTGAGAATATCAGCCACCTTATGGAGACCAACATTGTCCAGCACAATTACATTGGTGAAGCCCAGACTTGTGCGCCTCAGGTGCTCCTGGACCAATCAGAGAAATGATAGAAAGGTCTGGCTATTTTGAGATCCCAATATCATTTGGTACAGCTTGACCCCCTTTGGACCAAGGAGAGCCACCATCAAATAGGCTGTGGCACAGACTGCAGCACGCCAAGTCATCCCGTCATTTGAGCCTTTGGGGACATAGCCATTGTACATTGACAAGGCAAATGCTGATTCATCAATGTAGTAGAATTTTACTGTCCCTTTGGCTTTGAGAGCAGTGTACGCCTCTGTGTATTTTTCTGGATGTCAATGTTGGCTGGACTATTACAATTGTATGGGGATACCCCAAACTTTTTCAGGGAAAAGCACATTCCCTTTACCAGATGGTAATAAAAGAAAATTGAGGCCTCACCCCAAAACTAGATTTGACCATGGCCTGTATATTTGCCAGTTCAAGATGGCAGTCCTGGGTTATTCACTGGCGGATTGCCCATTTGCGCTCCTTGGTGAGCATAGTGAAAAAGCGCAAGGATTTCTCCGCAGCAAGGACTCGGCCAGTATTGATGAAGATGTTGAATGTCTTTGAGGGTACTTGGGATCCACCCCAACAAGGGCCGCAGCCGCCTTGTAATTGCCTGATTCACACATTAGCTTAAGCAGGATGATGTGTTTGATGTCAGGGATGCGCTTATGGGCAGGCTTTTTAGCAGTGGGGATTGACTTGTTGGCATTGGGCACAATGCAGGGCATAGGTACCTTGGTATAGAAGGCTGCAACTTTTTTTAACACCAGCTGTCCCTCATTGGTTTGATAGAACTCAGGCTCCTTGTCATCCTCCTGATTCCCATCACTGACGTAGGGCTCTTAGCTAGTATCAAGTACAGGCTTCACCTTCTCCAGCATGGTTGGCAGGACCAACTCTTGCCGGTACACAACATCAAACACATACAAAGTAAGTTCTACCTCCTTGTTTCTAACTGTTTTTGTTGTAGTGACCTTGGTGGGCTTCTGGGTCAGCTTGGGGACCCAAGGGTTGATGCTCTGCACCCTAGCAGCTTGTGCTCCTCAAACCAGCTATGTCAGTGCAGCGTCACTATTGAACTCTCCTCTCCTGTCTCCTTCCCAAGTAGGCATTTGTGTTGCACTAACTCTGTTCTTTGACCCGCAAGGGCAACTGCGGCGCACAATGGGTGCATTGTTGCTCTGTTGTTGTGTTCCTTCCATTTTACAACTTAATAAAATACTAAATAAATTCAATTAAGTTACTCACTAATTTTAATTTTTGCTTTTATCTGAATATGGATATTTAATTAATATTTTTCCTCCCAATATCCCAATTATAGATTTTTTTATTTCTTAATTAGTTGTTTTTGGTTTTACAACACCCATTTTAGAACATCCAACATATTTTCCACCCAATTTCCCAGATTTTACGCCAAATTAAGCACCCAACACAATATTTTTAAAATTTATTTTTCAGATCTTGTGTCTTATTTTAGATACATTGGTATCATTCTTGATTACAATCTATTGTACATACTGAGTGAGTGATTTTGTTTACATAGTGAGTTGCTATTGTGTTTTGTTTTTGGATTGAGTTTTGATACACTGCGCTTGGGTGTATTTTGTCACTGATTCACATAGTAAACATATGGGTCATTATTTTAGGGATTAGGCCATTTTCTAATACACATGCTGCCCAAGTCGCAGCATAACACAGTTCAATTTTGAAAAAATCAAATTACAAATGTTTATATTTAAAACAGTAATAACTCAACAAAAAGTTAATATTTTTTCACACTGTAAACTATCAAAATGAAGCTGAGAATCTTATCTTTTCATTGGTGTTAAAATATTAATATATATATAATATTGAATATTAAAGCAAAAGCAATTTAAAAGAGCATATGTCATATTTCATTATATTATTTTGATAATGAAATAAAATAGATTGCTTAAAGCTTAAAAAAGTTCATTTTCCATTAATTAATATATGCTTTTTATTTGACAAAATTAAAGATAAGATCAAGAGCATTATTTCCGCATTTTATTTTATTTAAAAAGCTTAATATTTAGGATTTTATGGTAGTTTGAAGTTAGGACATTAATTTATTTGCTGTTTAGATGAATTTTGAGGTTCAAGTGAACTGCAAACCTCAAATTAAGCATTTTTTGAATACAATTCTTTAATTATTTATCATTTTAAAAATATGCAGAACAGTTATAATTAAGTTAATACATTATTTTAATTGATTTGCATAGATTACAAAGAGGATATGATGCAATTTGATGCTTAGCTGATACACATATATCACTTGTGCATAAAACTGGGGATTTCATTTATTCTAGAAATATAAATTCAAGTTGAAATTGTAAATAAAGCTATCACATCATTTCTTTCAGAATGGTGTCATAAGGCTTGGTATATAAAAGCTAAAGCACCACCTAAGGTTTACTTCAAACCATCTTCACAAAACGATATAATTCCTGCAACCAGCACTCTTTTGCAAGGCATCTCTACAAAGCATCTCTTTATCAGCAATCACAAATCCAATATTATGGAATCTGTTAACTTTACTTCTGCCATGAAGCCATTTTCCTCACTGGGAGCATCAACAAAAAGATAAAGAATTGCTATGCTAAAGAAAGCATTCCTCTTTGTTTCTGGAGGCAATCTTAATTCCTTCATCAATCACTTCCTCACTCAAACTGAGTTTGGAAAAACAGAGTTCATTCCTTTAATTCAAAATCAGAAACAGAATGGGATAATTGACAACTTAAAGGATCTTCTGAAATCTGCTCCTCAAAAGCATCTCCCAGCCTTGAGATCTCTGGTTACTTCCAGTTACTCTTTAAAAGAGCTTACTGATATGGGATTTAATATAACCAAAAGTGAGTTTAAATACTCAAGAAAAATAAATATAAATAAAAATGTAAGCTTAAACAAAAAAAGCCAAAAAGATAATAACTATTCATTAAAAAGAAATAATCAAAAAAATAATTAAAAAACTACTGGAAAATTCTTTTGAAACAAGCCAGTTTACAAAAAAAAAGCACCAGAAAAAATTTATAAAGACATTGAAAAAGAAATAAATGAATATTCAACTGAAATAAAATATTCTCTATTAAAAACAAAAAAAGAAATATATGAAAGTATGAAAATAAAAAATGAAATTTCAATATCACTTTCAACTTACTATAAATTAATACCAAAAAATATAATAAAGAGTAAAAAACAAACTGACATGTGTAATATTTGTAACTTAAAATCATCCTTAGAAAAAAGAAAAGAAGAATGTGAAAGTAAAAATTTATTATTGCCAGAATCTATAAACAGTAATTTAAAAGCTATTAATCAGCACCAAGACTTTTATGCTCATCAAAATAGGGAATATAAGAAAGATATCAATGAATTAGATAATGAATCATGTATTATAGTCATAGATTTTAAGGAGAATTTAAAAGTTGGTGGTGGTCCAATTGAAACCAATAACTGTTTTTATTCCAAAAGATCTATTTCTTTATTGAGGTTTGCATTGGTATTTAAAGAAAACAATAAAGTTAAATATGAATACCATGATTTTTCATCTCAAATACTGTCCCATGATTCTTTGTTTTCAGGTGAATGTCTAATAAGTCTTCTTAAATCAGATAAGTTTAAAAAAAATATTAAAGTATGGACTGATAATGGAAACCATTTTAGATCCTATGAATTCTTATATTATCTATTTAAAGAGGTACCACAATACATTAAAGGGTCTATTAAATACAATAGATTTGTAGAATGTCATGGGAAAAGTATTGTTGATGGTCACTTTGGTGTAATATCAAAAACATTAAAAGAGAAAGAAAATCAGCTTTATATTAAGAATATAAATGATATTAAAAATATTTTTGAGCAAGAAGAAAAAAGAAAATAATTATATAAATCAGCGCTATCAGGCTCAAATATTTCTAAAAAGTCATTCTTTTATATTTATGAGAGAAAAGTTAGGCCTATAAGGAGAGAGCTTGAAGTTAAAAATCTGCACATTAATCTTTCATATTTGATGAAAGATGGGAAGTTGTATACTTCACCTTTAACATTTGAAAGTTTCTCAGAATATTCTGGAAACTTATCATTTGAAATCACGTGATGATACCAGAGAAACAAAAATATCAGAAGATGCTAGTGGTGCATTAGGGCAAGTTCATGAAGTAGGGCAGCTTACTAGAGGGTGTGTTTTAAATAGAGTCATCAGTCTTTCAAAAACAACAACCTTTTTTGAAACAAACTAAGAATATTTATGATGAGCCAAAGATAGGGTAATAGCATTTATAGCTTTGGGGCTGCTATTACTCTCCCATGCAACTCATCATAAATATTTTTAGCTTGTAGTATGTAGTAGCACTTAAGATATTTCCAGCAATATTATAAGGTGCAATTTTCAATTCTAAAATTGATAAATTATTTTTTTAAAAAAATATCTAAGCCCAAGATCAATTAAAGATTTGACATTGACTGCATTTTAATCTTTCTGAATAATTTGAATATGAATAATGTAATTAAGTTATAAAATAATCAGTCCAGCACTTAGGCATAACAAGAAAAATAATGACCCATATGTACACCAAAAGTCAACTCACATGATTTTGTTTGTGAATCCATGTATTTCAGATTATATTTTGAATGGTATCGCTTTGCACGTGAGCACTTCTTTGCTGTGTTGACTCATTTTGCTGATTAACACCAAAAACCCTGTTAACAGAGTGTATATTTTAACCTGATAGTTGTATTTTGTTTAAATCTGAAACCATTTTTGTTTAAATTGGAGGTATTTTAGGTTGTCGCCATAGCTTCTAAAACTACTGTACTATATATTTGGTCAAATTATCCAATATTCAATTACAAGTAAATTCATATATCCCAAATACTGTTTTTCAGTCAATTTGTGCAAATGTCAACTTTAGCATTGAAATTGCCATCCAGACAATAACAAGCAGAAGAACATTATCTCTGTCTTTTTGGACCTACAAGATTTGTGAAATCACACTTTTTGAGTGTAATCTTACACCTGTCCAAGGACAGAATTAAAGTTGAATTTAAACAATCAATTAAATATATTTTATTGTGTTTTTAGGCTTGAGTTACTTATCACATGTTTAGTTATAATTTTATTTAATTGCTTTATTAAAAGGTAATTTCAATTATTTTATTTAAATTTAAAATTGTATATTCCAAGTATAAATAAAAACTAAACCTAAATAATTATAGTATCACTATTAAGTTTAGTAAGTGTTGTAAAAGTTGCAGCAAAGGGTTGCTAGTTTCTACAAACAGTTAGTCAGTGACCTAATTCTTAATACTATACCTGTTGATGGTATAGTGATAGCCTATGAAGGGCAGAAGAATAATAAGGTGTATAGACAAAACTGGTATTTATTTAGATAGTATTGCACTTATATAGTGTGAGGCAGGGGAATTGCTACCAGAGTCAGAGAGGCACAGACAGAAGAACTTCCCAAATGGAGGAGAGTGAATTGGCACAGCTAAAAGTCCCGCACGAGAGAACAACTGCTTCATCGCGACTTTCCTTACAGAGGTAGATATAAATAACTTTGTTGTTTTATTTATAATCCCAGAAGTGAAGCCTGTGCCTTGCGCGCGTTCAAAAGGCAAATTGAACACCTGTTTTAGGGGCGTTTTAAACGCCTTTATCACTAGTAGAATCAGTATGCAATAGTGCAACCGCGCGATTGTTCCATCACTTAATCCCTAGATGGACAACTTTTTGTCTAATCCATTCAGGATCTGCAACAGTAAGGCTAAACTAATTATTTTGAAGCACAGTATTTTATTTTTAAATCCCTTCAAAATGTAGAGCTGATCTGCAGCTTTAAAATAAGCTATTGGACATAAAATTGGCTTAGTATTCACTGTGATACATTGATTTTAGTTTTTTAGTACACATTAAAAGTAAATTTAGATAATTTCAAATCAAGTCTGAGCCTTTGATTATGATGTGAACCCGATTCCAGCACTTAACTATATATCTCAGCATCTAGAGCAGCTAGAGCTATCATGTTTGGTACCATTTTGATCAGAATCATGTGAAAAATTGATCTACATCCTCTATATTTCATTAAAATTGTTATATTGAATCATAACTTTATCATAACTAGTTTACTCCACTGATGTTCTTTTGGAATGAAGCTGTGGCAAGCAAAGTTTACTCTGAAAAAATATGCAGCCACCTGGATCAGCTGATTTATCCAAGTGGAATAGTCTATTATTTTACTTTGGAATAGATATATTCAAAATTTCCAAGCCAACCATCCTGTACTTAAACTAAAATTTATGTATCTTTTTCAATCTAATATATTTATAACTGATCAAGCTCTCTTTTCTTTGGCCAATTCAATCATCAGCAGAGTTTAAACATCCAATCATATAAAAGGATCTTAAACAATTGATGCTTCCTTTCTAATTTTAATCCACCCATTATAGAGTCGGGTAATATATAGTGATAAGCCACTTTGATATGGTAGAATGGTTTTAGCCACTAATTTTAAATCCAAGTAATTAAATACAACTTTATTAAAGTTCGAGTGGCTTATATTTCAGTTCAACATGATTTAGACCACGCTCTACTGAATTCATTCTGTGTACTTTCAGAGATGCATGTAAGGGATTGAATGTAAGGATGAGCCAGATTGTGCTTTTGGCTTAACAATCAACTTTTAAAATCAAATTCAAGTAAAAATCAATTCAGTCAAATCCCTTACGGCTTGAGCCCACTCGAGGTGACATTACAGACAGACAGATTCACTTATATATATATAAATAATCCTATCACTTCGATAATATCTACCAGATTTGGGCTTAATAAATAGCAGTTGAAATGGGTTCGAATTAACTTGCATGTATGATTAAATTGCATCTTAAAACCTTATCCAGATGAGTACCAATTGATGGCGCCTTTTTCCATGCACTGACTCCAAGCCTTCTGTTATCAGAACAAACCAAGCAAACTAGTTGAACCCGTGAACGGAGAAATCAATCGACTTGAAATGATATCGGCTTTTGAATTCTCATCCTTGAACAACTTTCTTAACTTCCTGTTCCCACACTAAAGGTCCTTGTCCCTACAAACATTTATCAACCATGCAAAAGCCAGTCAACAAAGAATTCCTGATTTCCTTCGACGTTAAACCGGCCAGCTCCCCAGATACAGACAACGAGGAACTTGCAGCTTCAGATTCTAACCAGCTAACCTTCCAAAACAAATTTCAAGGCCTTGAAAAAAGAGCAAGGAAATTTGAAGCTACTATCTTGAATGTCTTTGAAGCTGATTTCAAGACCACTTTTTCCAAGGTGCGGGCAAAGCAAAGCTTTGGTTTTACTTCAGAGCCTCGTTCATTTACCCCGAATCTAAACAGTCCTTCTCTCGTCAAGACAGGTAAGTGTTCTTGCTCGTAACTTCTTTTAATTCTCCGATTAGAAAAATGTTGCATTAATTTCCTTTTTGGTTAACTTTTACATCAAGCACTTGAACGGGGTTGGCTTAATCATTTGTGAAACCATGCTTGAAGAATCAATTAGACAGCGACCCTTTCGGTTCACTCTTAGTTCTCATTTCTTGTACGATAGCTTATCCAGTAGTTATGAATTTACTATCACGACCCCAGTTTTCGCCAAAACACAACCCTTTCTATTTAAGGCTTAAGATAAAATTATCTAATAGCTTTGAAACTCCAAGTTTCGACACTCTAACAGCTTTAACTGCTTGCTGTTTTCTTGAGTTTGGATTTGGCGATCCAGTTCTCGTGAGCTTAAGCATAGGTAATCAAGTCCACAACTCAACACAAATTAATATTTCCATGTAGTAAAGGGCTTGAGGTACTTAAAGCCGGTGTATAGACTAAACTAACTTTAAGGTTGATGGCACTATGCGGTATCAATAAGGACGTATCTATCGAAGAGCTATTTAGTCGAAACTCGATATCTTTAACACATAGCTTCTTGTGGAACTTCTGGGAAAATTGTAAAATGCTGGATGCTCCAAACCAAAAACCTCCGGATGATGTCTGCTTTAGGTTTACAGCTCAGTCATTTGAGCAGATGCACCAAATACCTAGCACTGAAGTAATTTTATTCTGCATTTAAATTTAATGCTTTTATAGAATTCCAGCGACCTTTTTCCTTGCTGTCAGTTGCATATCTTTAACCAGCAGCTCTTTCGCCAAATTACGTTTCTGCAAAAGTCACTTACTCAGCCACACCCTGACTTCCATGAAATATTCTCTTCTGGATTTCGTTTGTTTTCTAAAATCCAGCTAGCGGAACCTACAGTTTACGAATGGGTATCTTATCTTTCGAACCGAGATCAAAAGACCTTGCAAGATAAAATGTTCTTGGCCAAAGCTGGGAATGCAGTTACCTTTCTTTCCCTCCACATATTGCTACTCAATTTAATGTACCAAATCCCTAAGAGCCCGCAGGACTCAAAAGAACTTTCGAGTCTGCCTTCTATGCTTGACATCTGTGAAAAGACGCTTTCTGTACTTTCAACTATAGAGAAACGAGGTCAGCAAATCTTTTCTAAAAATGATCCTCATTTGATCAACTCCATCTGCATCAACCTATCAATTCCATATTATTACATGGCCCTTGCCTGTTTGCAGGATTATTCCCATCGAGGCTACTTGGTGTTTTACGCCTGTTTAGAAAAGCTTAGAAACTTGTCCTCTTATTGGAATGTTGTCAGTAGCTGGATTGTAATAATCGTCGAGAGAAGGAAAAATGATTTACCCCTCACCACCCCTCCTCTGGCACTTGACAGTAAATAAAAGCTGCCGCCATAGGCTTTTTTGTTGTTGCTTCCAGTTATATTCTATCCCTTCAGTATTGCAGATAGAACCAAAGATGTAGCCTCATGCTATCTGCTCTGCTGCAAATTCACCAGAACAAGCATGACAGTCACTTAAATGTAATTTCATCCTTTGGCTTGCTGCAATCTAGGCAAAATCTCCATGCCCCTGCCAATTATGTGCTTGTCTTCATGAGGTATTAAATATACTATATTTCATTGATTAACCTTGCAGCTCTCTTGAACTAACATGTTTCATCAAGAAAAGTCTTACTTCTATACACACAGGCTCTCAATGAGTTTTTGGTACCATAATAAGTAACTTGGATTAACCCAATCCCATTGTTTGGAAAAACATCTAACATGTCGATTCAGATAGCTCCACTATATTTGCCTCTGTGATTCTAGGTTCATGTGGTGGAGCTACAATGAGCCAGCAAGGTAGGACCTACTTATTGGCGAGAGGGTTGTTACTTTGGCATGGATCCCTGACAAGCTGCAGCCTTTGACACTAAGTTGACTTCTAACAATCCAAGGTACATTTCAATCAAGTTGGATCATATTTTAGCCATAGTGATTATGATAAGTAAGTATTCAGGCTTTCTTGTAAGTTTAGGTGTGAAGTACATGATGCCTGCACGTCTTTAAAGTCAAATCTTAATGAGAAGATACCAAAGATACACTGGTGCTGTGCTTCTCACCACCCCACTGATGAGCTTTAATGTTACAATTCAAATTATGCACAAATATTTTTATACAATCCCAGAGGTTAACTATTCTAAGTCAACATACAAGAGGTCTTGAAAGCCATCCCTTCATTTGGTAGAAAACAAAGCACACTACCCAAGCCTTGATTAAGCAGACTTTAAGATTTAGTCAACCATTAGGAAAACATTATTTGGATGAAAGAAAGTAACAATATAGAAACCAAAATATTGCAGGATAGCAAGTGCTGCTCTTGATAGTGCTTCAAATCTGTTAGTAAGAATATAGGCAGCAATGTATCTTTGCTGTTTTAGCAGAGTTACAGAAAAGGGGAAATAATATTGAACAAGGTAATGACTACCTTTTAGAATAGACAATTATAAATATTTTTATGTGGCATTCAGGGCTAGATAGATATTTCTACTATATGGGGTGCTATTCCTGGGAAACAACTTGTACTCCATATATGAAACTATCTAGTCATGATGTTTCAGCTTGTGGACTTGAGCTGATATGTCCTGGCTACATGTCTTAGGCACATCAAGTTGAGTTATGGATATTAATTTCTGACTTAGAACTTTGCTATGGGGTTTACCTTGCAGTTTTAACATTACCCCCAGTTAAGAGACCGCCTCATCTTTGGGCAGTATGTCAGAGGGAAGTTGCCAGCAGCTCGGGTGTCATACTTGACAAGTTGGCCCTCTGAGACAGGTAGGATTGTGTTACATTGCTTCTGTCTGGTCTTTCAGGGACAGAGTCAATCATGATGCATAATTCTTTCATGGTGTCTTTATTCTAGTCCTTGCACTAGATCAGCATTGTGGACATTTAACTTGAGGATGATTGCAGGGTCTACTTTTTTGGGTTGAAATTTATGTTTGTCTGGATTTATAACCTTTACCTCATCCCAAAGGTTATGATAATTGATAAGGGATATGATATTTTTCTTAATCTCTTTTGGCCTCTTAAACCTCCTGTTCCTGTATCACTTCTTGGAAATGTGGTATATCTTGAAGGTGCGCCTTTGTTAAAGCCATGGGTGTCCTCATCTGGACCTCTCTCCAATGTCTGGTTGATAATCATAGACTAGTTTGAAGGTGCTTTCCTGGTGGCTTTGGTAACTCAAGTAATACACATATGAAGGGTGGTTGAGAGCTGTTTGGGTCAGTTCTCTGGGGATTCAGCTGTGAGTTTATCAAGAGCTTGGGTTAATGATCCATTGAGTCTCTCAACTTCTTCATTTGCTTGTGGATAACACAGGGTTGTCAATGCATGCTTGATGCCTTGCTCAGTGAGATAAGCATTGATTTAATCAATGTTTAGTTCTCTCCTCCATCTGTGATAAAAATTCTGGGTATATCAACCTTGCTGATGATTTTGTTTCTAATAAATCTCCCAATATTGTTGCCAGTGCTGTTCAGCTGTTTGGGCAACAGGCCAGCTAGTGTCAAAGTCAATGTCGCAATGATATACCTTTATCATTGGCCTTTATTGGCATAGGCTTCACACTGTCTAGGAACCACTTCTTGAAAGAGGGTTTTGTGGCAATGAGTAATTCTGACTTGAGGATGTGGAGCTTTTGAAGCACTTTTTGCATCCCTCACATTGGTCAGGTATTTTCAGATTGTCACCATATAAGATGAGCCACCACAATTTGTGGTTAAGAAAATTAAAAAAAATTTATGGCTCCTGTGTAGCCAAGATCTTGATGATGGTACAAGATGGTGTCCACTCTCTGGCGTATGAGCACCTAGAGTATAGTGTTTCCATCAGATAATTTTCTGCACAATGTGCCATAGACGCCCACAAATAGATGTTTGGTTTTAATCACTGTATTGCAGGTAATATCTGTGATGCCTGGAAAAAACCTTGCTTTTTTAGTACAAGAAGTGAATAATCTGGATTAAGGCCTGTTTTTCCCTGAGACTCACTATGTATAAACACAAGAGTGCATCTGCTGTCACAAGCTCTTTTCCTGATCTTTACTAGATTTTCATGTTGAAACATTCAATAATGATCATCCATTTGGATTGGTGTCTGGATAGATCTGCCTGAGTCTTGAAGTAGATGGGAAATGTGCAGTTAATAGGTGTCAGAGTTCACCCTGCCATGATCAATTCCTTAATTAATCACCCTGCAATTCAAACCCCTACAAATGATACTGAACCAAAGTAAAGTTACAGTTCACAGACATCAGATGGATAACCCAGATAAAAGATAACACTTGGAACAGACACATAATATAGAAATCAGAAACAACAGCCAAATAATAAATAATTGATGCCTCTATTACCTAAATTGAAAACAAAAAAGGGTTAGCAGTATTATCCAAGAGCTTATATATTGCTATTACATACCAAAAAGCCCATGCCATAATTGTGCCACTTTTTAAACATCTAAGAATAGAAGCAGTTATTAATCTGTGTCCAGGTTTGAACTTAGCTCAGTTATTGTTGGTTATAGCTCCAATTGTGAGTCCTAGCCTAAATGATATCATACCATGGTCTAAAACTTATCTAATGATATTTAAAAGTTCAGAAAAGGCTTCTAAAAATAGTAAAATGATATATGCAGAGATAGTAAAGACTCCAAATAATTCAAAAAGCACCACCCTGTTCCAGAGACTATTTTAGAGCTTTCAAGTAGCCAAACCCAAATTTCAAAGCCCAACTGTTTATATGACCCACTACAAGCCAGTTATGAGCAAATATTTAAATATCAAGGCTCAGGAAAAATAATTAGAAAGAATAAACTAGTTCCATACCAAATGCTAAACATAACCTCCAGTGGCCCAGAACCTGATACTAGACACCCTCTAAAGCCAAATGAATCCAAATTGAAACAAAATTTGTCCTACTTACACCTGACATCTAGAGTCACTTTCATACCATGCTTCAGCCAAACCTTTAACTGGGAGGCCCCAATTAAATGTTTCAAAATATGTGATATAAATAAAGAATTATCTAGATTATAGACTTTGTGTTATTATTGGGCCTAAAATTCATATCTTTGAAAAGCTTGAATCTGAAAAATATCACACTTTAGAAGATTAGTAAACTTATGCTTCTGATCCTTTTTTTCTTATGAGAGACCATGCCTCTACCTGATACATTCACTTTCAGGATGGACTAAACTTATAATATGACCTGTTTATTAACTCACAACAAGAACATGTGTACTTTCAAGGCCTAAGTCTGAATCTGTGCTCTGCTCTGCTCTCATGCACTGACATCTACTATCTGTTAGGATACACAAGGCCTTTTTTGGTGCCTGAACCCAGTAGCTAAATTTTCCAGGTTTATGATGATTTTCTGGCCTGTGACCTTTCAACTCACAGGATATCTCTTTAGCCAAGTACCCCAAATCCAGCTTTCCAAGCTTCTCATGATATATGAGTTTTACAATAAGTGCTGTGAGCTCTCTTTGATGTTTCAGATAGCATCTTCATCTAATCAGAAAAGTGTAATTTAGTCAGTAAATTCTTTTTATAGATATGACAGTATCAATTTATCCAGTGAGGTTTGTGACTTATAGCTGCTGAAAGGTAGCCAACTGCAGCTTTTCAGATTCTGAGTACTCTCTTAATAAAGACATAAGTGACATCAGTCTTTATTTAATCATCTTCATCTTATTTGAGGTATTATAGTAGAGGTGCTGAGACAAGATTTTCCTTAAATTTTTCAGAAACAGGTCTCTTTGTGGGGTCCAGACAAACTTGGATTTGGAACAAGTGATTGTGAATATAATCACTGGTATAACACCACAAGTGGTATGAAACAATGTATGTAAGTAATTATTCCAAGGAATTTAAGCAGCTCAATTTTTTGTTGGGTGTGTGCATCTTCTTTATGGCTTCTATATTATCAGGATCAGGGTTGATTTCTTTTGTAGAGATGATATGTCCCAGAAATAAGAAGCTTTTCTGGTGTTACTAGCATTTGGATAAATAAGCTAGAAGCTTATGCTTCTTTGGTGTGGCAGATAAGGCTTCTAAATAGCTTTTGTGTTATTTTTTGTTGGGACAGTAGATGATAATATAATCTATGTAAGGTCTTAAGCTCTTTGAAAGATGGTTATAAACCAATGCTTTAAGTTCAAGTATGTATATTTTGATCAAGTAGAAGAAGTTATATAAAATTTGTAAAATTAACTGAATTGATTATAAAATTTCTTATAAAGAGTGAAATGAGGAATTATTTAATTTATTAAGCTAAAAAAATGAAATAAAACTCAGGTTTAATAATGAAAGATTGATCTAATAAACTAATTTCAAGATCAGGGTAATGATTAGAGTCAACAACAGAGTTAAAACTGTCAAGTATCAAGGATTGAGTATTATTATATAAATTGCCTAGTTGGTAATACAGTAGTTTTAAAAGCTATGGCAACAACCAAAAATACCTCAGATTTAAACAAAATGATTTCAGATTTAAACAAAATCCAAGTCGCGCAAGATTCAGGATTCAATTAATTTATAAAATTTCAGTTAATAAATGGACTGTCAAACAAAAAACAAAATTTCACTAGCCTATTATACAAAATTATATCAAACATCAAGCAATGTAGTTCAAACCACAAACAAAATGAACTGATGCAACAAGTGAAATGGATGGATGCTGTTCCCAAGTATATTATAATCCAATCAGGATTCATATGAGGCACCAACAGAAGAACTAAAATGAAACAAAACTTGAGCAATCTAGAAGCAAGATTACACAAGCACAAAACAAAATGAACTCACACAATATGTGTAGTGTGAGCAGCCTAAAATAGAAATATAACAGTTTAACAGCCAATCAACAGCTATCTAATTTAGGAACAGAGGCATTTTATTCATTTTCATGGCTTCAGATTTATATGGAATGATTTTGAAAACCTTCCAAATATGGAATGGTGATTGAAATAAAATAAATCATAAAATTTTAAAATTTCTACTTTTAGTGATTTTATCCTAAGTTTTTTACAATGGTTTTTAACAGCAATAGCTTTGACAGCGCCAGCAGACAAGCCAGCAGCAGCCAGACCAGCTTCAATGGAGGCAAGGCTCAGAACGTGGAGGCACCTGTTTACACCCAAGCCTTTGAGGCGGGTAACAAGGAAACTGACCTGTACCTAACCACCGATCCCTATGGCTTTGACTTGTTTGAGAGTCACTTAGAGTCTAGCTCTGCCCCTGCCCCTGCCCCTGCTCCCGTACCCACCCCCGCATAAGCTGCCCATCAACCAACCAATCAGGATGGCAACCTTGATTTAGAACAACTTCCTGCCACCAGCCAACCTGCCCCCCTACAGCCAATCAGGCTTCAGCTCCCCTGGCCCAGCGCCCCAAGCAACAAATCATCACTGCCCAAATTCTTTAGGAAATTGTGGCACTGAATCTACAGGGTCTGTCCTGGGAACAGATTGGCGCCCAGTTGCAATTTACCCAAGCTACTGTCATGTGGGAATTTAAAAACTGATGAACAGGGGGAATCTGATTGGGATGGCCAGAAAGCCCAAGAAGGCCCCCAAGTCCCAAATCAATGAGGCGTACCCAATCATGCTTGACCTCCTCCAGCAGGATCCCAAGCTTACATTGACCCAGGTCCGGAAGCAACTTGCGCACCATAACATATGGGTGTCTGAGCGCATGGTGCAGCTCTGGATGTATGGGAAGGTGGCTTCCATATGGGTTCTTACCAATTTTGCCGGCAACCAATGGGATGGCGCTGAGGATTCCCTGTATGACACCGCCATCAAATAAACCCTGGTCCAATGCCTGACCAGTCTAACTGATGATGTCATGTTCATCTCCTACTACAAGCTATCAATAGCTTTTGATAATTTTGGCGTGCAAGGAAAAGCCGCTGCCAAGAATAGAAGGCCAAGAAGGGGACATTCATTGGTGCATTTCTGGCTGTTTCAGCCAAGGATTTGTCTACTATTGGACAAACCCAGAATTCATTGATGGCTACTCATACAGCCAGATTCTTGGTGGATTACTTGACTCCTGGCATGGCTCGAATTCCAAGTACCGGGTTTTCTTGAGCCACCAGATGGAGGGTAGCTCCACTGCCCTCAAGGCCATCCAGGGACGCGGGCACCAGGCCTCAGTCTACCCCGCTGGCCATGCAGATGTCCATCTGGCTGATGTTGTCTTCTTTAACATGGGATCCACATTACGGGAGCGCCACCTTCAGGCTTTCAATGACCTCTATCTTGGGGTCCTTGACCACAATTTTCTCTTTGGCCGCCAGATGATGGCTGACTTGTTTGCACAAATGGTTTTCCATGTGAACATGGGCAACCAATTACATAAGGATAAGCGCCTTCCACCTCAGGCCACTGCCACTTATCAGCCCATCCAGCCAATGATCAATGAGGAATACAACAAGCATTATATAGCAGCCATCACACAAAATCATCCTGCCTCCACCCCTGCCACCAACACCCCTAACCCGCAAGCCCAACCCAACCCACCCAATCCCAGACCCCCCAGGCTAGCACCGCCTCTACATCTTCCTTCCTGTGTTATTCTGCCTCCTAGGCATCACTCTTCCCCGCCCCAATAAACCCCTGTCACCAAACATTTTCTATTTATATTATCCTTTTTTTGAATTTCAATTGTTCATGTTCTCTTTGTTTATAGTTGGTTTTATTCTTTATGTTCAGCTTATTTCTATAAAATCATTTATTTACTATGTTGTGTATCTAGATCCAGAACACAGTTATTTTTGGCGCTTGACATAGCCCCTTGTGAAAATATAGACAACAATTTGGTGATCAGCTAAATTTGAATTAGAAAATTATAGTGTTAACTGTTTTTAGATAAAGTTGTTACTGATCCAAATTCAAAACCTTAATGATAAACTTTAAGCCAATCAGGAGCCAAGTGATAAAGTGACTGTTATGACATAAAGGGTCATTCAATAATTCTTTGGTGCATGTGCGCTAATTATATGATTGGCTGGATGTTTTGCCATTGTGCGCCATTGCCGCTGTGGCAAGTTGTTGATGGACTAGTGCTAACCCAGTAGCTGATTAGGCACTAGTCCATCAACAACTTGCCACAGCGGCAATGGCATACAATGGCAAAACATCCAGCCAATCATATAATTAGCGCACATGCACCAAAGAATTATTAAATGACCCTTTATGTCACAACAATCACTTTATCACTCGGCTCCTGATTGGCTTAAAGTTTATCATTAAGGTTTTTAATTTGGATCAGTAACAACTTTATCTAAAAACAGTTAACACTATAATTTTCTAATTCAAATTTAGCTGATCACCAAATTGTTGTTAATATTTTCACAAGGGGCTATGTCAAGCGCCAAAAATAATATGGTAATCAAGGAAACAATGCCAACACAAAGCAAACAACACATATCAAGATGAGTGTAAAACATATACAAAATGGGTAAAAAGATGGGATAATGTAGTAGATGGAAAAACAAAAAGGAATAAACAAAGAGGCAACAGTATCAAAATAATACAGAATTTATTAGGGCAAAAGCTATAAAAACATATGGAAAGGTTAGTAAAAAAATCAAATGAGAGAACTCAAAAAACTACTCAAAGACCTTGACTTAGCAATTGCCAAAATCAAGGACATTGACCGCAAGGTCAAAGCCAAAGTTAAGTCCACCATCCTCACTGGGGACAAAATCAACAAGGTGTCCACAAAGGCACTAATGTCAAAAATTCCAGACACCCCAGAGAAGACCATTGAGCGTCTTCTCAACATCCAGACGACGGTGGTCAAGGGCCTCCAGTTCAAGGCGTACAATCTTTCTGTGCTGTCTGTTTGGGTTGACAACCCGGAGATGTATGAGCATCTCAAACTCACCAAGCGTGCCAGGGAAGAAAATACTGAATTGCCAGCGCAATTGATTGCACCAAGAATGGCCAATCCAGCCAAGGCAGCGGGCAAGGAAGAAACATAAGAAGGTAGCCTAAAAAACCAAATTAATAAATTATCAAAAAACTTACCTTTTTTCTTAGAAAACGTAGACGGCAAACTCTGCCAAGTCCTGGTCCCCTTTGTCCTGGCCACCTTTTTATGCAAATTATGCCACTCATGTGGCCAAGCAATTGTATCTGTCCCCCCCTGTTGTGTGGGAGCTGGAGGACCGTATCCATGGGTCCTTTCCTATGTCCAGGGAGGCATTGACTGGGCTGACACATGGAGAGGGGGCATCCAAGTGGGCAGTTACTGCCTACAAGGATGCCCAACTGGTCCGCCTGGACCCAGTTAACCTCAGTGGAGTTTACTGTGTAAACTCCATTGAGCTTGTTTGGGACGTCCTGGCGACGCTCTCATTCAAGAATGTACCAGAGATGGGCCGGGCTCATGCGGCTGCTTGCTTGTGCTTCCCATTGGAGCACACCCTGTCTTACCTATTGGAGAACTTTGGGCGCACAGTGGGCAAATTGGCTGTTGCAGATGCAACAGCCGTCAAGAAAACCAAAATCCTCCTTGCGGACTTTGGGCTAGCCTGGAGTGCAGATGAGACAGGGCTCCCCTTGGCAATGGATCTTACCTTTGCAAAGACCAGGCACAACAAGAAGATCAGCGCGGTCTATAATAAATTGTGTGAGTTCACGGAAGCCTTTGCTGGGCAAAGGCTTCACTTGGTGGTTTACCTCGACTATCTTTTCTTCTTTGGGATGAGCGCCAGCGTAGAGGATCTAGACAGGGTATTTCTGGGAATTGATGAGGCCTGGCTTGCACTCGACGGGAAGAAGGTCCCCCCTGGATATGACTCGGTGGACCATGTAATCCAAGACGCCCTGGTCCTGGCAGGGATTTATGGGTTTGCAGCCCCACCCAAAAAGCTGCTCCTCAGTTTTCACCTTACCTTACTCCCCTTCACCAGCAGGAGGGAGTTTTTTAATAATGGTGTATCCACTGTCCACAGTGTGGCGGTGGAGGTTGTGCGCCACCTCCATTGCAGGGTGGGTACATACCAAAGAACCCACTACAGGCGCACACAATAAAAATATGATTCCAATAAATTTATTACAATTTATATTATTTTTTTTATAATAAAATTTTCAGCAATTTTTATTTCAGCAAACCAGTTTTGCAAAATATATTGCAGAAACAGTTTTCATAAAAGCATAAAATTATACGTTAATATAATAAATTCTAACTTGTACATTTTACGTTTAATTTTTTTAATTTGATTTTTATATTTATTTGAAAAAAGTGGTTTAAATATTTTTTGTGTAATCCAGTATTGAGCGTTTGGGATTATCTCACATGGCATAATAAAATAATATATAATAAAATAAATAAATTACTTACATATATTGATGGATCTTCTGAATGTGATTGCGGGCGTGGAAACATCTAAATATAAAATGATAATTATTAAATCTTGATTAGTAAATAAGAGAATATAAAAAATTGGACACACTAAGCCTTTAATTGATTAGCTGTTTGGCTAGGCACGCCAGGATGAACAAATCAGCGTGGCCATAGAATTTGGCCACAGTCTCAGCCGGGAGGGTGTGGTTCCCGGCCTGCAGCAAATTAAAGAGGTCCTTGGTCCCAGTTGGGGTTCCTTGCTTGATGATACACTTGAGCCACCCAAAGACTTCCTCAATGGGATTTAGGAAGGGCAAATAGGCTGGGAGGAAGAGAAGGCATAAATTTGCCGTGGCCAATTACTGGGGGCCCACAGCAATGCTGGTGTCAATAGATGGAAATTCTTCAAGAATGTCAGCCACTTTGTGGAGACCGACCTTGTCCAACACAATGACATTGGTGAAGCCAGGGCTTGTGCACCTTAGGTGCTCCTGGACCAATCAGAGAAATGATAAAAAGGTCCTGCTGTTATGTGAACCCAATATTATTTGGTAGAGCTTGACCCCCTTTGGACCAAGGAGAGCCACCATTAAGTAGGCTGTGGCGCGTACTGCAGCACGCCAAGCCATCCCGTTATTGGAGCCTTTGGTGACATACCCATTGCACATTGACAAGGCAAATGCTGATTCATCAATGTAGTATAATTTTACTGTCCCTTTGGCTTTGAGGGCAGTGTACGCCTCTGCATAGTTTTTCCGGACGTCAATGTTGGCTGGCCTGTTTCTGTTGTAGGGGGATACCCCGAGCTTTTTCCAAGAAAATCACATTCCCTTCACCAGATGGTAGTAAAAGGAAATTGAGGCCTCAATCCCAAAAGTAGATTTAACCATGGCCTGTATATTTGTCAGTTCAAGATGGCAGTCCCAGGTTATCCACTGGCAGATTGCCCATTTGTGCTCCTTGGTGAGCATAGTGGAAACACGCAAGGATTTCTATGCGGCAAGGACTTGGCCAGTATTGATGAAGATGTTGAATGTCTTTGAGGCGTACTTGGGATCCACCCCAACAAGGGCCGCAGCCACCTTGTAATTGCCTGATTCACGCATTAGCTTAATCAGGATGATGTGTTTGATGTCAGGGATGCGCTTATGGGCAGGCTTTTTAGCAGTGGGGATTGACTTGTTGGCATTGGGCACAACACAGGGCATAGGTACCTTGGTATAGAAGGCTGCAACCTTTTTTAACACCAGCTGTCCCTCATTGGTTTGATAGAACTCAGGCTCCTTGTCATCCTCCTGATTGCCATCACTGATGTAGGGCTCTTAGCTAGTATCAAGTACAGGCTTCACTTTCTCCAGCATGGCTGACAGGACCAACTCTTGCCGGTACACAACGTCAAACACATACAAAGTAAGTTCTACCTCCTTGTTTCTAACTTTCTTTATAGTGGTGACTTTGATGGGCTTCCGGGTCAGCTTTGGGACCCAAGGGTTTATGCTCTGCACTCTAGCAGCTTGTGCTCCTTGAACCAGCTGTGTCAGTGCAGCGTCACTATGGAACTCTCCTCTCCTGTCTCCTCCTTGAGTAGGCACTTGGGTTGCACTAACTCTATTCTTTGACCCGCAGGTATGACTGTAACTGCGGCGCACAACAGGTGCATTGGTACTCAGTTGATGTGTTCCTTCTATTTTAAAATTTAATAAAAGATTAAATAAATTTCAATTAAGTTACTCCATAATTTTAATTTTTGCTTTTATCTGAATATGGATATTGAATCAGAGTTTTTCCCACCCAATATCTCAATTATAGATTTTTTATTTCTTAATTAGTTGTTTTTGGTTTTACAACACCCATTTTTGAATACCCAAAATAATTTCCACCCATTTCCTAGATTTTAATGCCAAATTCAAACACCCAACACAATATTTTTAAAATTTATGTTTCAGATCTTGTGTCTTATTTTAGATACCTTGGTATCATTCATGATTATAATCCATTGCACACATTGTGTGAGTGATTTTTTTTAGATAGTGAGTTTCTATTATGTTTTGTTTTTGGTTTGCGTTTTGACACACCTTGCTTGGGTGTATTTTGTCACCAATTAACATAGTAAACATATACACACCAAAAGTCAACTCACACCATTTTTTTTGTGAATCAATGTATTTTGGATTGTATGTTGAATGGTTTTGCTTTGTGTGTGAGCCTTTTGTTGCTGTTTTGACTCATTTTGCCCATTAATGCCAATAAACCCTTTTAACAGAGTGCATATTTTAACCTGAGAGTTGGATTTTGTTTAAATCTGAAATCATTTTGTTTAAATCTGAGGTATATTTGGTTGTTGTCATAGCTTTTAAAACTACTGTACAATAAATAAAAAAATCATAAAGAAAGTTTTATATTCCTAATAAAAATATAATTGTAAATAAATAAGCAAAAAGAGACAAGCTCTAAAAACTAACAAGTACCTTTTTGAGGTGCAAGTCAAACAGTCTCAACTTGATATTTAGAGTGATTAATCAAGTGCTTTATTAATTTCTTAAAATTTGAGATGATTTTAAAGGAGATCTGACTTAATCTCAACTTCTTTGATTATTTAACCAATAATAGATCTGGGAAAAGACAGGTGACAGTTGACCCATGTTTAGCCTTAAGAAAAGATTGGGGCACAGAAAAATCAACCAAAAAAGGCAGAAATTATAAGAAAACCCTGAAAAACAAACACCCAAAGTATAGAGGAGAGCCATGGGAAAAGAAAGCAAGAGCAGACAAAAAAGAAACAAAAAAACAGGAAAACTATCCAAAGTTAAGAAAAAGTGAGAAATCAAGTCCAGATTTGAAAAGCAAAAATTCAAGCCAAAAAAAATGATAACTAACATGTCTATAATAGTTCTGAAAATCAAAAATAGGGATTTATATTAAGTTATTAGATTAGAAAACCAAAGTTAGAATAATAAATACTGTTAATGCTAAGGCTTTATAAAATAATTACTCTAGAAAATAGGAGGTGTGTGAAGTGAAGATGAAGGTTGCAGTGTTTCTAAAAAAAGAATTAAACACCATATATAATCAGACTCAAATAAAAAGCAATCATAATAGCAGTGAAAATAAAAAAGAAGGCAATCCTGGAACTCTAAACAGATCAAGTCATGTTTTCACTGTGTTTTTCAAATACATTTTGCATGAAAGTTATAAATTAAAGGGCGCATTGATCATGTCAGATTTGAGGGAAACATGTTTATAAGATCTATACTTGGTGTGAAAGACAGTCTTTAATAGAATTTTAATCAAAGGAGAAGATATTTTCTACTCATCTGTTAAGTTTATTTTAGAATACCTGAGCTCTACCAAGAACTTTAAAGTAATCACTAATAAGAGAAAGTGAATGCAAATTATCAATGATAAACTCATTAAGAGCTCATTAGTCTGTAAAACACCTTAGATTTTCATTTTTCCTGGCAAAAAGAAAATTGATATCTTTTTAAATGCTTTTTTAGGTACAAATTAAGGGTTTTATCTTTATATTTGATTAGTTGATAAATTTTCAGGGAACCAACCCTGATTGGTCAGCTTGCTAGTGTTTGGGAACTGGCAGGTTGCGGGCTGGGTGGGCAGGGCCCACCAAAGGATTGGTGCTAACTTAATGAGGTAGGACATTGACTTGCCCACCCACAACCATGGACCAGCGGCAGGGACAATAGTATCTATTACTCCCATGAGAGTAATATATACAATTCCAAAAAGCTTGTTGGTATGGTCCAGTGGGAGCTTGGTGGTGGAGGCAGGCATTGGTTTGGGGGTGATGGGCGGCTCCATGTCCATTTGGTAGGCAGGAAGGAAGTTGTATTTATCTCTGAATAGACAGGGTTTGGTAATATACCAAGGGCCTTCTCAGTTGTATCTGGTTAACTCTGTAGTTCTGGCCAAGGGGTCCTGGGCTATTATGTTGTTGGCAGTGTAGTCCTTGTACTCAGGCTTTAAGGGATACTCTGTGAAATGAACAAGACCAAAGGGAGCACCTGACAGGAAGTACGTAGCTGGCGGGCTGGCAGGGGGGTCAGTGATCTTTTAGTTAACTGGTAGATGACAAGAATAAAATACGGCAATAATTGGGGAAACCAATATCTCATAACCTTTATTTAAAAATGACAATGGGGGTTGATCTCAGCCTGGCAAGTACTTATACTACACTGCCAGGCTTCACTACTTGGTTGGGTTTTCTGGGCTTGAGCAGGTTGGCATTGGGGGTCTCAGATGGCAGTATGGCGCTTGGCACTGGCGGTTTGCCACTGGCTGATTTGGGATGAGAAGACTTTGAATCCTTCTGTTTGCCATTTTGGGTATTGGGTGCCTCTTTGGGTTCAGTGCCTCCCCTGGGACTTTGGGGGAATTTGAAATAGCCCTCATGGAGAAACTTGTGTATTTCACCAAGAAAACCACCGGTGTCAGGCGTTGGCACCTTGGGAAAAAAGTCTCAGCATCTTGCACTGGTGGTTTGCTTACAGAATCCTGTGGGACAGCTAAGGGTTCGGGTCCTGGTGGGCTGGTAATAGCTTTATCAATCAGTAGTGGGTTATTGGGTTCCCAGCCCATGGGTCTGGCGGTCCGCAAAGGGTTTTATCCAGGGTTTGACTCTGGTTTCGTATTTTGAGATTTAGGAGCATCCAAATTGTCATTCCTGACATCATCCCCTTCTTCCCCAAAAAGTCTCCCTTTCAGGGCCTTCTTCCCAAGGTATTGTTGGATGGCCTGTTTGGCATTGGTTAGGTTGCTCTAGGGTTCCCAGGTGCTTTCTTCCGGGGGGTAGCCTAACCACTTGACGTAGTACTGGGGGGTCTTGTAATGGACTCAGTTGCCATGGATGTACTTGACTTTGTACTCATTTGAGTGGTCCTTCTGGATTGGCGGGGGCTAGACTTGATCTTCTGGTGGGGAAGGGAGTTTCCATCTTTTTTTGAACAGCAAGGCACGGTGGAACCCGTTATGGATCTTTCACGTGAGGGGTAGGTCTAACTTGAAGGCAACTTCTCCAATGAGCTTGGTGATCTTTGTGGCCCACTTCTTCTGTGAGCTAACTTTCTGCAAGGCACATGCAGGGGCACATTACAGGAGTCCAAATAGACCTTGTCTCCAACTTGGAGGGGTTTACCAGGGGTCCATTTTTGATCAGCAAAGGCCTTGTATGTCTGTACTGCTTGGTTCAAGTTTGCTAGGCATATAGTTTGGGTGTTGTGGATCTGTTCAATACAGGCACAGCCAGACAGGTTGGTTTCCTTGTTTCCAATGCTAGAGTCCCATGAGGGGTCAACCCTGTAGTTGGCTTTGAAAGGGGACATTCCAGTAGATGCATGGTATTTGCTGTTGTAGGTGTACTGTGCCATGGGTAGCATCTCAGCCCAGTTATCTTGGTCAGCGTTGGCGTAGCATTGTAGGTATTGTTCAAGTATTTGGTTCACTTGTTCAGTCTGGCTGGCAGTCTGTGGTTGGTAGGAGGTTGATATGCAGCGCTTTACCCCCAAGTCCTTCATCACCTGAGTCCAGTAGTTGGAGGGGAATTATGGTCCTCTATCAGTGATGATTTCTGCCAGAGTGCCATGTTAAGTTAGGATGTGGTTGTGGAAATGTCTAGCTGTCTCTGCGGCAGTGCAGTGGGTGGTGATAGGGACAAATAGGACATTTTAGTGAATCTATCTACCATGACTAGGATTGCATTGAACAAATTAGAAGGGGGCAGTTCCACAATATAATCCATTGAAACAGACTGCCAGGGTTTCTCTGGTATGTCTAGTGGTCTTAGAAAGCCTTCAGGTTTGTATCTATGAGGTTTGGTCCTTCCATATGTCTCACAGCCTTTGATGTAGGCAGCCATGTCTTTGTCCAGTTGGGACCAAGCATAATTCTTCTTGATTCCTCAGATTGTCTTGAGTCTGCCAGGGTGGTCAGCCATCTCTGAGTTGTGATAGTCTATGAGTACTTTGGTCCTTGTTTCACCCTCTGGTACATAGATCCAGTTGTGTAATTGCAGGGTAGTTCCTTTCAATGAGAATCCCTTCTTGTAGTGGCGGCTATCTGGGTCTGAGGTCAAGTTGGCAATGAGTTCTGCTGAATACTTGTCTAATTTCTGTGCCTCAATTATGTCAGGCTTACAGGCCATGATCTTCATGTACATCAGTTGGATGCCTAGGCTGGCGGGGTCAAGGAGTACGTGGGTGTTGTGGTCCTTGGTCTCAGCTGTGGTGGGAATCATATCTGCTCTTCTGCTCAGTGCGTCAGGTACTATGTTGACCTTTCTGGGTTCGTAATCAATTGTCAGGATGTAGTTGGCCAGTTCTAGAGCCCATCTGGCCTGTCTCTGGTTCAACTGTCTGGGTTTAAAGAAGTAAATCAAGTTCTTGTGGTCAGTTAGGACTTTTACTGGGAATTCAGCGCCACATAGGTACCGGTGCCAATGTCTCAGGTCTTTGTTATTGAGAGCATCTCTTTGTTGTAGATTGGGTAGTTTCCTTTGGCAGGTAGCATCTTCTTGGAATAATATGTTACAGGATGTAGCATACTATCCCCTCCTTCCTGAAGAAGGACCCTGCCCACTGCAAAGTCTGACATGTTGGTTTCCAGTACAAATGGCTTGTATGGGTCAGGAATTGCCAGGACAGGTGCAGAGGTGAACGCAAGCTTTAGGGCCTCAAATGCTGATATGCACTTGTCAGTCCAAGCAATGGTGACCTTGTCAGAGCAAAGGCGGATCAGGGGCAGAGTAATGTGAGAAATTTTTTGGATGAAATCCCTGCAATAATTTACCAGGCCCAAAAAATTTCTCACATCCTTTCTGCATTTGGGTATCAGCCAAGCTGTTATTGTTTCTACTTTGTTCTATGCCATAGCAAAACTGCCAGTCTTCACCACATATCCCAGGAATTTGACCTCAGTCTGAAAGAAGTCACATTTCTTAAGTTTGGCGTGTAGGTTGGCTTGGGAGAGTTTTTTCAGTATCAGGTCCAGGTGTTGGAGGTGCTCTCTGTGTGACTTGCTGTAGATGAGGATGTTGTCCAAGTATGCGACACAAAATTGGTCAAGGTATTCCCCTAGGACAGTATTGATCATCCTTTGGAAAGTGCTGGGGGCGTTGCACAGGCCAAATGGCATTACTAGGTACTCGTACAACCCATATTGGGTTTTGAAGGCTGTTTTGTATTTGTCTCTGTCCTTGATTTGGATCTGGTTGAAGGCATCACAAAGGTCAATTTTTGAGTACACTAGGCTCCAGTCAGTACATCACAAAGGTCATCAGCGTTAGGAATGGGGTAGCGGTTCTTCACCGTAATGTTGTTCAGTTTCTGGTAGTTTACGCATGGACACATTCTGCCATCCTTTTCCCCTACAAACAGCATGGGCGACAAGCAGGGGGCCTTTGACACTTGGATGAAACCCTTTTTTGTCATATCCTCCAGGTATGCTTTCAAGGCTACTTGTTTGCAGTGGTTGCAGCTTTAGATGGGGCCATGGTGAGGTTGGGTTCCTGGTATCAGGTCTATGGCGTGATTGTAGATTGAATGGCTGGGTAGTTTTGTGGCTTCTTCTTCACTAAACACATGGTCCCATTTTTGTAGGGGAGTAGGTAGTATCCTGACACTAGGTTCTATCTTTATGGTTAAGAGTTTGTTGGTAGGGGTTTGGTCATGGCTCATGCAAAAGGGGACAGTGTCACAAGATTGAGGTTGGCCAGCGTGGCAGTTTTTTGCAATAGTTCAGGATCAGGCCATGTTTGTCAGACCAGGAGTTGCCCAGTATAAGGGGGTGGGGTAGTCCTGGCAAGAGGATCAGGGACAACAGGTACAAATTATGTCCAATTTTCAATGGGAGTTCTTGTTCACACTCATAGCCAGTGTCCAGAGAGCTATTTCCCATGATTACTTGTAGGCTACACTCTGAAGCTGTCAAGCCTAGTTCCTTTGCCAGGCTGGTGTCAATGAAGCTTTCATCAGCTCCTGTATCAATAAAAGATTTGATCTGGCGCTTGTTTCCCAATAGTTCTATGGTCACTTGGATGAATTTGTAAGACTGGGAAGAAGTGTTTATTTGCACCAGTGTGATTGGGGAAGCTTTCTTCTTAGGGCAGGCTCTGGTTAAGTGGCCTGTCTCATGGCAGTGGAAACAGAGTCCTTTGCGGTAGTGTTGTTGGAGCTCTTCAGGTGTCATTCCTGTTCTGTTGGGGGTTGGTGCTTGGGTTTGGCGGGTCTGGGAGGGCCAGAATTTTCTTGGTTCATGCTAAGGCTCTTGCACAGGGGAATTAGCTTATCTAGGCTGAGGGTGGGCAGGTGGCGCTTCAACAAGTCCTTCATCTCTAGGTTGACCCCCTTTCAAAGATAATGGCTGCCAGTTTGTCTTCCAGTTGGATGTGGGTCTTTAGTTTTAGGAATTTGTCAATATACGCTTGGATGGGACAGGCGCCCTACCAGATATCCAACAAGGAGTTCAGGGCGTAGTATCTGGTGTTGCAGTCTTCTCCTGTGGCCATCAACTCGGCTTCAAACTTGGCACAATATAGGCAGAATTCCATGTCCTTGGTGGTGGCTTTGCCAAACCAATCAAGGGTGTCTCCTGATAGCACAACAGCTACTCACAGCACCTTCTCAGTGTCACTGGAATAGGACGGGGCATTAGCTTGAAAATGTAGTCAGAGCACTGGCATGGCGCGGCAGGCCTCTTTGAGGGTGATTTTTCCCATCTGGGGCATCTCCACTTTGATGAGGGATTGGTTAACTATCACATTATGAACCTGAGAGGAGGGTCCTTTGGCAGTTTTGGCGGCGGGGTTGGCTTTCTTGGGGTTGTTTGGGTTCACGTTCACATTGTTTCACGCCAAAGAAATTAGGTTCTTGGTCATCATAAATGTGGAATAAGTGATTATCATTACAAAAACATACAAGATTCCCTAAGAATAATCAACATCTTGGGGCTCAGGGTACCAGGTTTAAAATAGATTATCATAATGTCAGGGAACCAACCCTGATTGGCCAGCTTGCTAGCGTTTGGGAACTGGCGGGTTGCGGGCTGGGTGGGCAGGGCCCACCAAAGGATTGGTGCTAACTTAATGAGGTAGGACATTGACTTGCCCACCCACAACCATGGACCAGCGGCAGGGACAATAGTATCTATTACTCCCATGAGAGTAATATATACAATTCCAAAAAGCTTGTTGGTATGGTCCAGCGGAAGCTTGGTGGCAGAGGCAGGCATTGGTTTGGGGGTGATGGGCGGTTCCATGTCCATTTGGTAGGCAGGAAGGAAGTTGTATTTATCTCTGAATAGGCGGGGTTTGGTAATATACCAAGGGCCTTCTTGGTTGTATCTGGTTAACTCTGTAGTTCTGGCCAAGGGGTCCTGGGCTATTATGTTGTTGGCAGTGTAGTCCTTGTACTCAGGCTTTAAAGGGTACTCTGTGAAACAGACATGACCAAAGGGAGCACCTGGCGGGTGGTACGTAGCTGGCGGGCTGGCAGGGGGGTCAGATGATCTTTTAGTTAACTGGCAGTTGACAAGAATAAAATGCGGCAATAATTGGGGAAACCAATATCTCATAACCTTTATTTAAAAATGGCAATGGGGGTTGATCTTGGCCTGGCAGGTACTTATACCACACTACCAGGCTTCACTACCTGGTTGGGTTTTCTGGGCTTGGGTGGGTTGGCATTGGGGGTCTCAGATGGCAGTGTGGCGCTTGGCACTGGCGGTTTGCCACTGGCTGATTTGGGATGAGAAGACTTTGAATCCTTCTGTTTGCCATTTTGGGTATTGGGTGCCTCTTTGGGTTCAGTGCCTCCCCTGGGACTTTGGGGGAATTTGAAATAGCCCTCATGGAGAAACTTGTGTATTTCAGCAAGCAAACCACTGGTGTCAGGCGTTGGCACCTTGGGAAAAAATTCTCAGCATCTTGCACTGGTGGTTTGCTTACAGAATACTGTGGGACAGCTAAGGGTTCGGGTCCTGGCGGGCTGGTAATAGCTTTATCAATCAGTAGTGGTTTATTGGGTTCCCAGCCCATGGGTCTGGCGGTCCACAAAGGGTTTTGTCCAGGGCTCAACTCTGGTTCCGTATTTTGAGATTTAGGAGCATTCAAATTGTCATTCCTGACATAAATGGGCCTGGCCTTAGAAGTGGATCACTTGAATTGAATGAAGCATTGCATATGGGTACTAACTTTAATTTTGACACTGTTTTTCTGAGATACTAAAATCCAACAATATGACATCATTTTCATAATTTTAAAATATAAATTTATCTTAATTTCTGAAAACAATGTCATATTGTTGAATTTCGGTTCATCAGAAATTTTTTGTTGAAATTGAAGTGGGTACCTGTATATGCTTGAGTAGAAATAGTCCTGGTAGTACTTTCTTGAATATTTTGGGTAAGCTTAGACTATGATGTGATTCTGGCTGTCTGCATTGAACTATATTGACTTGAAATAAACTATCTTATAGGTACTTGTTATCTGTTGTATCTTGTGCATATATTTTTGTTATTTCTGTGCTTTGTTTATGGGAACAAATACATGGTTGCAGAGGAGCTGATCAACATTATCTAGATATATCTGACAATTGACTTTTTATAGTAATGTTGTAACCAAGATTGATAACTTGCCTGACAATGTATCTGAGGATACACATGAGATGATTAATAAGCTGCTACATGACATATCTAACAACATTCTGCCTTGAATTTTAAAAACAGAGCACTATTTTCTTATAGGGAGAAGAGCCAGTTTCATACAAGGAACCCCAATAAGTCATTTGAAACTCAACACTCATTTAAATTGTGCCACTATACCACTTTTTTGTAGCTGTTTCAAAGTTTAATATATTTCATTTCTTACTTAAGACATTATCTTATTCCAATTTTCTGTCCCTTTATGGACTGTTTTTTAGGCCAACACTGAACTATAATTATTTCAGCTGCAACATAAGCCTCATGTAAAAGATAAATTCAATATATAGTGCATGCAATAGCCTTATGTAAGAAATAACTATAAACATGGTAACAAAAATTTATGAACTGAACTTTGCACAGAGATTAAGATAGACAGATCAACATCATACCAAAGTGAACTAAAGCTGTTCACAGAAAAAAATTTAACATCAGATACAAGATTTTAATCTATTCTAATGGAGATATAGGCATTAGGGGGTGAATCAATTCAAATGCCTGATATTTGTATCCAGCACACAGCACACCAAAGACATACAGTAAGATCCAGATCTCAAGATGGAAACCAGTTGACCCAAGCACATCATTTTTTATTATGACTTGTATGGTTTGGTCAAGCACACAGAAGCTGTGCACTGGAATGCAGAGCTGTCCACAAAAATAAGGGGAATCACAAGTTGAATCAACAGCACACAGAGCCAAGGTATAACAGACCCTGCCAAGAACCATCACATGCTGCATGGTCTGGATTAATACATACAATCTGAAAAAGATGTAAAACAAAAGTATCCCTAGTCTATTCCTTGAGAAAAACTATACAGAACCAGAGGTGTATCTTAAGGTTGTCAAGAATACTGCTGATGGGGCCATGATGGTAAGATATAACAGCAAATACACAGCATACAATAAGGCAAAAAGAGTGAGAGGTCTGATATACAAAATAGCCCAAATGATCCAAGACACAGTGTATTAAAATATAATAACAGTGATTTTTGTTCTTAAGAAAATACTATGCAGCCTGAGCAGTAAACAAGTACACCTAGCAGATAGGGCTGAGGTTGTGGATACCCAGCAGGTCTACCAACATCTCCCGGTACATCTGGACAGCAAAGCAGCAAACCATGCATCAAGCAAGAAAGAGAATAAAAAATTCAAATTAAGAGCCAGGCAGTTATAATGAGAGATCTAGTAGCATTGATCCCAAGATGCCAAAGCTTACAAGAAGGGCACAAAAGATGTTCAAATCCAGAATTGTTGATAGAGAACAGTTGAGCAAACTTATCTGGAATTCTCACCCAAATATCACACAGGCGTGCCCAGTGTAGGTATGTATAGGTAGGGAGCTGTCCTTGATACCAGCTATAAGCCATATGTAAGCAACAGGGACAATTGAGAAAAATAATAGCTCAAGCTCTATCACCCTGCAAAGGGGCAGCCAGTATTAAAAAAGGGTACCCAGCATGTTTCTGATACCACTGTTTCTAAAAACACAGTTCAAATATTATGGCATCATTCTAATAATTTTCAGGCATAAATCTTATTTTTAAATGGCACTGATGATGTCATAATGTTGGAACTCTGCCCCTAGAAATAACGGTGCTGGAAAATAAGGTGGGTACAAAAAAGGTTTCTGGATACTATACCCAGGTGCCCATACCCATTATCTCCCAGTCTGATGTGGACACACAGCGCGCTCCAAAAGCCAAGCAGCTTATCCCCAACAACAAATGCATCATATCTAGCAAGCTCATGAAGTGCATGGATGACTTCAAGAAGGCTTTGGAGGTTGCCAAAGTTTTGCCAAAAATTGGCCAGCTGCTTATACCAATGTTGCAACTGAACCAATGATAGTTCAGTATTTGATTGGGGAAGACAACAATCCAACAGAAAGGACAAGAATGAATAGAACAAAATAAGGTTTATTAATTGGTATTGTGACTAATATACTATGAGGGGAAGCCACAAGGTCACAGGGGGTGGCACAGTGGCGGGTTCCATGTAAGGTTTGAAGCCGAGGAATAACTTGCACAGGGATCAGTGAAGTCAAATTGGCAGTGCTCCCAATTAGAAGATAGTGCCCGCAATTTGACCTCACCTTCAGGACAATTCATGCTGTTAGATATGTCATGGAGCAACTCATCAAGCGCCCCCTGTGTATTGTGAGATACATTGACAGGCAAGAGGGGAATCACAGTTGCAACACCAAGTATGTAGAAAGACTGGTCAGGTTAACCTGATTGAGAGACCCAGATGGCTGTTGATGGTCCTGGTAAGGGGACACAGATAGGCAATATATCAGTGGATCAACTGAAACTGGTACCTTGAACTGGCAAGTATACAGGGGTTTGAGGGTGCTCCACAGCCAATACAATAGGGGCTGTCCAGCCAATTGGTAAGGAAGTGGATATCTAAAAACAAACCTTTGCTTAAAAACTCCATCTATGCATGAGAGACTTGCAAACATCTTCCAGTTAGATCTTTATAAAGGATAGCGCCTCTATTCATGGATCTAAGGTGGCTTTGAAGTGCATGGATGGTGAAGGGATTGTTTGTTGGGATTGGCTTTAACAACCCTCAGACTTGAATCCTGTTAACCCTCTTTAGGGGGTAGCGGATCAGCTTTTTCAGAGATCCCTAAACGGTCCATAGTGGATGTTGGGTTTGTGGTGGTAAAAGCATGGGGAGTGAATGCCATGAAAACTCTAAACCATAATATTCATACCCAGAAGACTTGCTGCTGTGAGTAAAGATAAATGTTGGCCTACTAAGTACGAATATATTCGGGTTTGGAAGCTGCTGCTATCTCATAATAAATATTCTATTTTTTGGTCATGTGTAGAATTTCTGAGCCAACGTAGTCATTGGGGATGCTAATTTGGTTGGTGGCTAAAAAACCAAAGATAAATAGATTCTGATTGAGGCATTTAGGCTGGAAAATTCGCTTTTCAAGGTTGGTAGGATACAAGCTCATATCTAATTTAATGAATCTTGACTTGGTAGTCATTTTAAATCCAAGAACTGTACATCATAGCTGCACCAAAATTTACAAACAAAAATAAGCCTACATCAATCGTCAAGGCAGTAAGCTTTTATAGTACATTTCAATGCGTATTTCAAAAAAGAGACTCAAGGTCACAAAAGTCAAAGTCTATTTTCCACGGCCTCTTGGCTTTTTCGCACCACGGGTAGAAGCAGTAGACGCTTTACGTTTAGCAGCGACAGTTTTCTTTGAAACTAGT
The DNA here is from genome assembly GCA_014839935.2 of Entomophthora muscae. Taxonomy (NCBI): domain Eukaryota; kingdom Fungi; phylum Entomophthoromycota; class Entomophthoromycetes; order Entomophthorales; family Entomophthoraceae; genus Entomophthora; species Entomophthora muscae. The sequence continues at coordinate 43,949 of QTSX02004524.1, read as the reverse complement.
TTGTCATCCTCGGGATTGTCACTGTCCTTGTTGGACTCATCTTCTTCGGGTTCCACGGTATCGTCCTCTGCAGCAAGAACATCGTCCATTTCAGCAGCCGTAGCAGCATTAGACATGGCCTTGCCTTTGGAGCGGCCAGTCTGCAGCTTAGCATGGACAATGGTTGGATGGTCTGCCTTGTTATAACTTTGGAGATTAGATGGAATAAATAAAAACTACCTTCTTGTAAATGCAGATTTCACAGCGCTGGGAATGCTTTCCAGAATAGAATTCTTGCCTTTGAAGATTCTGAGATCGACCAAAGCATCCCAATCATCTTTCTCTAAGAAGTAATGGTCCATCACGTGTATTACGGCTGGAATGTCGGCCTGGAAGTCAGCGAAAATAAAATGCTGGAAATACCTGGCCTTCTTGCGCCAGCGGCTTAGTAAGACGAGTAACAAGAGTAGGCAAATAAGATTGGCGCAGTTCATTCTTATTCCCAGATATTCTAGACTTGAGATGAAGATGCGTCTCTTTCAACAAGCGAGCGTGCTTGTTGGACTTTGAGTTTTGGCCAAGCCAGCTAAAGGGGTTGGAAGAAGAAAATCGTGTGCATACCTAGAGAAGAAGTAAGGGCCACTCATGTAACCATGCATGATATCTGATGGCATCGCACAGGAGTAGGCAGCATGGATGGGCATGAGACCCCAATTTTGAGAGCTAAAAGTTAGCAAGGGATATTGACTAAAGTTACAGATGAATGGAGCGATCCACGATATCGGCTTGGGAGATGCAGTCAGCCGCTTCGCTGAGGAGTTCGAGGTGCTTTAAAACATCCACATTTGGATTAGAAGTAGGGACTTTTCTGGGGCGGCAACGCAGGTAGTTCTCATGAACCATGAGAGGAGCAATTTGGAAGTCGTGGTAATAGAAGTCGATGCGTTCATTGAGGGTGTGATTCCCAAACTGTGCGGCATTCAGGTACTTCTCAACGATCTTGAAAGGATCCAGGATAGTATTCTTTTGCAACTGGGTGGCGCTTATTGTCAATAGGATGTGTAGACGACTTACTATGCTTTCCCTTGGTCGTAACTCATAGCTGTGTTAGACAGGCGCCAAGTGGAGAGAAGAGTGATAACCTGGCGAATGTCACTGTGGGACATCTCAAACAGTTTGTCAATGACGTTGCTTGAGAGTGAAAGCCCCTCGCTAAAGATGAGCCACTGCTATCGAAACATATGCTTACTTGCGTGTGATCTTGTCAAAAAGTGGCTTCACAGACACTACAGTCGGTCTAACGGTTAAGAGAAACCAAGCTGACTAAGCTTACCTTCTAAACTTCAGATCAACGCAGTGAGTGGCTAAAGACCGAACTTTGGGCGACATGCGGTCATTACAAATACAAATGATCGGCACCTTGGTCTTTTTGATATATTTGATGATTTCAGCAACACCGCCACGATCACCACCAGACATGCCGTCGATTTCATCAAGGATAAGGGCAGGACGACAATTCTGAATGTAAGTGGGAGGAAGATGGGACTACCTGGAGATCGGCTTGCGGCTTGCTTGATGGCCTGAAGAACTCGGAGATGGATCGGTTGTCGATGTACTGTCCAAGGATGTCTTCGATTGAGCTTTTGCTGCGCGTGTCACTGGCATTGAATTCAATGGGTGAAAACCCTGCTTCTTTACAGGCCAAGTGGGCTGAAGTTGTTTTTCCTATCCCGGGAGGGCCGGAGATAAGAACTGCCCGCATGCTCTTGGCATCTAGCTTCTTGGGATCCCTAACTTATCAGCGGATGAAGCAAACCCTGTTACCAATTTCCCAGGAATTCACGCAGATCTTTGATGTTTGTGTTATTGCCGACTAGTTCGGATAGCTTTGAAGGTTTGTATTTATCAACCCAGAGACTAAAAATCAGATTATAATTTGGTTCTTTACTCAGAAATAGGTTTGGTGACAATTGGACGATCGCAAGCAGCGGCAATGGGTACGATGGAAGGCTCCGTGCTGGCAGCCTCAGGCTTGACGCTGATTTTGATTTTTTTGGCAGCAGGCTTCTTAGTTGGAGAAGCGGGTGGATGGATCTCTTGGCCCTCGAAGCTTCTGATAAGAGCAAATAGCTGATCCTCGTCCAGGGTTTGAACGCCCAGAGAACGAGCCTTCTCTATCTTTGAAGGGCCTGAATCCTCTCCTAACACAAGGTAAGTTGTCTTTGAGCTAACGGCGCTTGTCACTCTCCTAACCGAAGTTAACTTTTATAAACCAGAAATAAATACCCTCCACACTTTTTAATCAAATCAGCAGTGTCCTCTCGGGTAATGCTGCTTAATTGACCTGTAAGAACAAACGTTTTCCCGGCAAGGCTATTCTCAACACCAACAGGGATTTCCTTTGATCCAAGAGCCGAAGGTGCTGCATTCTTAACAGCCCAAAAACTATGTAGGTTAGTTCTTTGATATAATAAAGGAAATACTTGAACTTTTTCGCTGCTGGTGCTTCCGCCATAGGCTCTACTTTGGGTTCCTCTTTGGGTTCCATCTTGGGTTCCGCCTTGGGTTCCTCTTTGGCGTTTACTTTGATTTCCGCATTTGGTTGAGAACCTTCTTTGGAACGCACAAGGGCGTAAAAAGCATCTTCATCAAGGGTTGGGATGCTCAGTGAGTTAGCCTTTGTGAGTTTCGTTTCTCCTGGGTCTTCTCCAACAATTAAATACGATGTTTTAGAACTGACAGCAGAAGTCACTCGCCTGTAAAGTAAGGAATGATTATCAAAAGTGTTATTTTTACCCTCCACATCGTTTTATCAAATCCAGGGTGTCATCTCGGGTAAGCGAGCTTAATAAGCCAGTAAGGACAAAAGTCAGGCCGGCAAGGCAATCCTCCTTGCCAGCCGGAATTTCTTTCGATCCCAGAGCAGAGGGCAGCTTGTTTTTGTGCGCCCAAGGACTAAAATTAAGAAAATAGACATATAAACAAGTTTACTTGAACTTCTTAGCAACAGGCGCGGCTGCTTCAGAAGTTTGCCCAGCATTTTGAGCTAAAACATTAAGACTTCTGGAAGCTTCAGCTGACTTACTAGCTCCCTAAAAAAACTTAGAACTCAGAAGATATGAAAAGTTTACGGTGGTGAGGGCCTTTGAAGAAATCTTAATTCTACTTATTAGCATATCATTTCCCTGGGCTTACTTCTTGGGCTTCTTTTCAATTGGCTCCATGTCTATTAAGAAAACAGCAGTAAATCAAACTGAAACAATAAAAGAGTTTGTTTATTAGTTACCCGATTCTATTTGTGAATTGGAGTTAGAACTCTAAAGATTAATCAATTTGAATGGAATGTGAGGTAGACAACTGATAAGCGAAGACTCTTACTTCGGCTTTAATTGCTTGAGTTTTATTTTTAAAGAAGCTTCTAATGTCCATGCAAAAATAAAGCTTAAGTCACTTCGTTCAATATCATCAAAGTCAGCTGATATCTGGTGCAACTCTAGATTTTGGCTCCCACCATATTTTTATCGAGTCAGGCTCCGATTCTAGCATTTCTGGATGTACCAATACATCAGGAATTCTAGCGTCTCTCAACCAGAAGCCAAAACTTTCCTAAGATTCTGTGGGGTGACATAGGGCTGCGGCGTCCCACCCCCGGACAAAGATCTTCTTTTTTCCGGCATTCTGGAAGATCGGGTTTAAGATCAGCTTTAAATAGAAAATATATTACCTTCCACATTTTCAGAAACTTCGGACAGAATCCGGGTTTTGTCCGGGGGTGGGACGACGCAGCCCTAGGGTGACAGCAGTTAAAATAGCATGAGCTGACTCGCGACCTCCTAAACCTATTAACTTGAGATAAAGCATCAAGCCTTGCTTTTACAACTTCGAAGAGGCTTACCCCCATGAATTTAAAATTGGCTTGTTCAAAGACTACCCTTTTAAGCTAGAAAAATATTGAAACGGTACTCTATAAAAGCTTCGATTACTGTGAACCCCCTTTGCATCTAGCTAAAGCTAAATAGACTAAAAACCAGCATCATTAAATCAAATACGCCGCCTCTCGTCAGGTGAAATCAAATAGACCTATTACCAAATAAGGCATACAACCAATTTACAACCAAGACCCATCTCTCTCTATAACCAAACACTCCCATCACCTTGATGCTACATCACCTACCATATAAATCGAACAAGAAAGCCATCATTTAGCTCAAGCTTATTTTCTCGCTATAAGTCTACCCATTCAGCAAAGTAGTAATGATAAACAAGTATATGTAAATGTTGAGCTCAGTTAATTATTTTTAATGTAGAGTAGCTTTCACAGCTACAAGAATGTACAAAAACAATTCATCTATAAAAAACGAACTCAACCTTAAGCAAAACACTTTTGGGCAAGTTACAGACCACATATAGTTTGAAAGCAATCAGTTAGCTGGTGAAGGGCCAAACAGGGAACATATGTCCAGCCATATGAACTATGGGTGTAAACCAAATACAAGAGATAAATCCAAACTGTAAACAAAACAGCTCAGCATAGCAAACAAAATAATTTGGGCCGTTCCATTGTCAAGGGAGCAGATTTAAACCCTCCCAACTTGTATTCAGCCATCCTCCCCTTTGCCGATAAGATAGTTCAGTCACAATACAATTTGCCACACTATCTCTCCCACTCAAACCTGATCCTTGAACACTAGCAGGATCAAGCCACAATACCTTTAGCATAAAAGGCCAAATCTATCTCCCAATAAAAATATTCTTGCCATATCTATTTCTTGCTTTCTCTTCATAGGTTGCCTTGCTGCCACTGTGATGTAAAACTAGTCTCTTGGGGTCCCAATGAGGCCCCAAAATGCCACAGTAGTTTCCATAATGCCTGGTATCGCCTATCCAAATTGCAAAGCCAGGAAGGCAGGTAAACAGTTAACCAAGTTAACTGGGTTGACAGATTTAAACAAAACTGTTGATTAGAAATAGGTCACTGCTGCTCCAGTTTGTTGGTATGATTTGATAACCCTGTGTAAGCTGACACTGATAAATAGACGTAATCTGAGAGCATTTGATACAACCTTGTTTATCAGAATGGTTGACAGAAATTAATCACTTAGGGAGTTTTTGCGTGCTGGACAAGATATGCTTTGGATAATGAAAACAGAATAGGAGCCATGGATCCAGGTGGTATTGCTTAGTTGTTAAATTTGATACATATTGGAAAAATTCATTTTTCAACTCTAAGAGTTGAGTCCTCCCTAAATTACTCCGTAAACCAAAATATCTCCTGGTCTAACTTTATTTCAAAATGCATCTGTTAGTTGGTCTACTCTGTTACATTCTGTATAACTTGATCCTGAGTTATATTACTACTGAAAGATGAGGGCCTGCTCTGGGTTTGTTTTTGGTACCACCCAATGTTACTCTGATGTCTTCTAATCTTGGCATCTTCCCGCAGAGTTTGAATCAGAGACAGTTGTGACTTCTCAGTGTCCAGAGTTTTATGCTGAAGACATGTTAATCCTTTTGTAGACAATTTATCTGGAACTCCTTTGATTGGGTTTAATCATTCTGTTAAACCCCAGTGTTTCTTTTGAAATTTTACTAAACAGTATCTGAAGCTTCAGAGGTGGCTAATCATCAACTCTCTATAGATTTGGGTGGTTATTTCCCACCACATGGAGAACTCTTTCTACTATCTGTCAATTTCTGTCACACAAAAGATACACAAAATAAAAGCAAGGATTGGCTAGCTACTAAATGGATTCTCACAAACACAGAATACAACAAAGTCACACAGTATGTAACATATTTACACCCCACAACAGTGTCAGAAACCCAGAGACCAAGGTATTATTGCATCAATCAAGAGAGACCCTAGGTATTCTAACATTAGGCAAGTACAGGGTAACCTGTGATTTTGGTGTATGCAATGGCCTAGAGAAAAGTGTCTCAGGGACAGAAAGCCAGGAATGTCCTTCTCATACCTGGTCATGGTTTGAGTTGGCTTCTATACTACAATATATTGGGGGAGAAAGATATTCCACCAATTTTTTCTGTTGACTGATTTCTAACCAAATTCAATCCAGATATAGTTTTCTTCATATATAAAATTTTTAACTTTATAAAAAGTCAAAAGTTTAAAAATAACCTACTTACTAATAAAATCTATGCTTTACATATATAATTATTTTTAATTTTTATTTTTTATATTTAAGAGGCTTGATATCGTTTACTTTTTAAAAAATAATTACATCAAATTTCACTGCCAAATTATAAAATAAAACACTAAACAAGTTAAATAGCAATTTTTAGATAGTATGTTTTATTTATTCTGTGTTTTTTATTTTTATTGTTGCAAAGTGAAAATATTCATATATCAAGAAAATCATAGCTGGATCAAATTTGACTGAAACTCAGTTGACAGGGAAAAAATTGACAAAATATCTTCCTGCCTCAATATAGAGGATCAATCCAGTATGACAACAGTATTGTCTTTTGCCTCAAACTAATTGCATGATTGAGGGAAAAGTATATGTACTGTATTGTTGCAACTGAGAATTTTCTCTTGCCTGCCAACATATCTCACAATACACAGGGGTGCTCAATGAGTTGCCCCATGATGTATCTAATAGCATGGATCATTCTGAAGACAAATTCAAATTTCAGGCACTATCTCCTAATTAGGAGTGCTTCCAATTTGACTTCACTGATCCCTGCACAAGTTGTTTCTTGGCTCCAAACCTTACATGGAACTTGCCACTGTGCCACCCCCTGTGACCTTGTGGCTTCCTCTCATAGTATATTAGTCACAATACCAATTAATAAACCTTATCTTATTCCATTCATTATTGTTCTTTATGTCAGGATACCACGTCCCAGGGGAAGACCCGTTGGCCTTGGCTGCCAACTTGCTCTGTTGGGAGGAGGATAGAGCCCACAATAGGAGGAATGCTAAATTGATGAGATAATATTCTGACCAGCCTACTAAAGCCCAGGGTCCAGCGGCTGGAACCATAGTGCCAACTAACCCAGCCAAGGTAATGTAGCCAATGCCCGTGTATTGGTTGGCTGTGCTAGGAGTCAGACCTGGGGTGGGGTGTAGGCAGTCAGGTTTGGGTGCTGGGGGTGCTTTCATATTTTTCTGGTAGGCAGGCAAATAGTTGTACTTCACACAGATTTTGGAGGCTGGTTGCTTTCACCAACTATCTTTGTGAAAGGCTGTTTGTGAGGTTATCTGCTGGGCCAGGTGGACTGTGCAGGGGTTTCCTTCTTGGTAAACTCCAAATACTCTGGTTTAAGCAGATATTCAGAGAAATGCAGTGAACCAAAGAGAGCACCACAAGGACAATAAAATGGGGCCAGGTTTTGGGGGCTTCCTCAGGAATGCGGGCTGTCAGCCCAAGATTTTCTGTTATAACAGTAGTAAAATGGAAAACAACCAAGACAAAATAAGGAATAAATTGATAGAACCAAGGTCTCATAATCTTATTTTTATTCCAAAATGACAATACCAATTGTCAAGACTTCATGGAGTTTAAATACTATTTCAAATGCTAAGTTCAGAATCTAGCCCATCACCTGATTGCTAAGTGTCTCAGTTTCTTCTGGCCTGAGAGCTCTGGCCACATCCTGGATCCTTTGGCCCATCATTTCTTTTGCTGGAATGACCTCCATCTGACAGCCCAACAATAATATCCTAATGGCCTTATCATTGCCACTGATGTTCCTGTCATCCTGGACCAAATAATCCTCAGAAACCCCAATCCAGGTCAACCCTGGTCCCATGGTCTGAAAATCTCCAGGAGTCACTTCAAGGTCACCAGAGGCATGGAGATCATGTGGCCGGTAGCCCAGTTTTCTAACCTATCATCTGAGTTTCCTTGAGACTTCAACTTATTAAGCTGAGCAAATCCCTCTCCAGATGACCCATCAGTCAATATAGGAGTGACGGCATGTTGATTCAGTGCTTCTAGCAATCTAGACTGGCCTGGATTAATCACTGTCCTATGATGTTCCTCCATAATTTGCAAATCTATGGCCTGGCAAACCTGCAAATTTTGCTGATTATCCAGGTTCAAATCATAACTTGTTCCAGCTCTTTCATTGGCTAGCTTCAAAAAACACAGACAGACAGCCCAAGGGTCCGCAGGATCCTCACAACCATCAGAATTAGGTTCCATGTTAGATTCTTCTTATTGGAGTTTTCTACTTATTTTGGGAGAAATGTCATTCATGACACTTTCTATTGGACTGTTGTATTCCCCAATCAAATACTGAACCATCATTGGTTCAGCTGCAGCAGTAAATTCAGAACCTAAAGGTAAAAATGTGGGATTGTCAAATCCTTGGTCTAAATTTCAAATCACATTTGCAGACAACTCAGCTGAGTGAAAATAAAATATTTAATAAAATCACCATTTAATTTGACTTTCTTGATTTATTTAAATTTTCAAATTTTGAATCCCTTGTGCAGATAACTAAACTAACAAAAGAAAAAACACATCAAGCAAATGTGGGGTACATGAATCAGAAATAAGGGATTCTAATGTACAATCTGGTATTTTTTAAAGTCTAAAAAATCATAGACAGCATGAAAAAATTAACAAATATGAATATGCAGGATTGTCAAATCCAAGAACCAAATTTCACATCATAATTGAGGTGAATTTGAAGTAAATTTAATTTATGGTTGCCTCAAACAGGAACTCAAAAGATCCAAAGTGAATTTGTGCTAATTCTTTTAGGAATCACAGGCATTCTCAAAAATCACCTAATTTCATTTTAGGACAGCTAAAATTTAGATGCTTACTATTAACTGAATTAGATATATTTAACAATGAAATAGAATTATATATTGCAATCTATTTCATCAAGTTGATTTTCACTTGTTGTGGTGTGTCAGGACTCCAGAATAATATGATAGACTTGACCATTATTCCCCTGGCTGATTGGTTAGATAGCCATTCACCATACAGCTGGTCAGCTTAAAGAAGCATCAGCTGATCCTTCTCCTGGCTTTGGCTAATCAGTACATTTAATATTACTCCAAAGATTGATCCTGATCCAATACTGGTCCTCCCATTGGATTGAATCAATTGGATAAGCTTGATGACTCCCAACCACAAGCACAGAATGTCCCACAGCCAATAAGATGGAATACCCAAAGATAATAATGCAAGATGGTTCCCGCCAAACATTCACGCTTGGAGACACCTCAAATTCTATGACCAATATAGAAGGTCATTTAAAAAGAATAATGCATGATGCAAAACCCCAGTTGACAGGGTAACCAAACTTGCATATACATAAACCACAAGCCAGATGCTGCCAATACACTGATGAGATAAGCTAAGGTCCGGTAATCTATTGAAGTCCTATGCCAGACCAGCATGGCTGCCTAACTCTGGGAGCTGAAACTTGCAGTCTGGGGAACAGATAGACTGACTAGTAAGAGTTGGAAGCGTCAGATTATAATCTGGCAAGAGAGCTTATCCACTCTATATAAGGTACTCTCCTGATTAGAGATTGAGCAGAATATTCACCCTTGAAGATAGAGATTAAAAGATCTCTATTGTTGTATCCCTACTAGCCGCCGCCTAGTAGTCAGAAGTATCCAAGTAGAACATGCTGCCGTTTATTTGCAGACCCGTGTGTTTTCTCCTACGGACTTGGGATACTGCCAGGCCATAGTCCCGTCTAGACCCAATTGGTAGCAAAGATTGTCCTCATACAATCTATATCAACATCCCTACTATAATGAACAATAAAGATCTTTCCTCAAGACCACAAAATCTTGAAAGTGGTGCTCACTACAAAAACGAGCTGCCATTAATGTCAAGTCAAGGCGCTGCCTTGCCTCTTTCCTGCCCCAGCTTTGTTGATAAGTATGGGGGGATGCATGGACACTAGTGACACCAAAAGGGACACTAGTCTCTGCTTGGCTATTACACCACACCAAGCTGTTGAGCTCCAAGACAACTGCCTCCACTTGGACCCTGCCAACGTTCCAGGACTGCACCAACCTTGCCAGTATTCCTTAGAAGAGGTCTGCGCTATGCTAGGCGCACTCCTGCATGGTTGACAACATGAAGGGGCCCAACATGAGACAGAGTTCACTCTTTTTAGCCACACTATTAATGCTGCTGACCTTTGGACTGCATACCGCCAGTACCAGGAGGCTAACAGCATACAGATCAGTCAGCTGTTGAACAAGAAGAAGGGGTGAGTCAAAGACTTCCTCTCTTACTTTGTTCATCTGAGCATTAAACACTTGCAGCAACTTGTTGCAAGACAAAGTTTGGAACTTACTGAGCTGGGGGCTAGCTGCAATGAATTGCAGGAAGCCCACTTGGCTACAATCAATAAGCTGAATACCAGCTTTGATTTATTGCAGGGTATCCTGAGAAATATGTTTGATACCACCAATCATTCCCACTTCAGGGTGAATGAGATTGTGCAGCAGTTCAACTCTCAGGTTGGACGTATTGTTGCCAATTGCTTTGAGAGCACTGTCATAACTCCACAGTGGATCACCAATGTGACAACTCACTGTATTAGCCTTACCCATAGGGTTGATGAGTTGGCCCAGAACCCAAATCAGAGTAAAGAGTCTCTTGATAAAGAAGCTCTTTGTTTTATGCTGAACGACACAGACAATAGAAGTACCAACCAGTATAACAAGTTAGTGGTTATTGTTAATAAGCTTGCAAGCAAGCTTGACGGCCTGAGAAACAGGAAGTTCCTTACCCAGCTGGGCATTGCTGCTCAAGAACTTTCCTCTGATCTTCACAACTGTTGCCTGTACCACAACACCTATGTGGATAACAAAAACAATCTCTGGGAGACCATCCAAAGCGTACGAGAGCTTGCCAGCTTGCTTTAAGAGGATCTTGAGTTTGCACACAAATGGATTGCCTACCTGGAGGAAGGTCACCTAAAGGGCAAGCAACGTCATGGTACGCTCACCTCTACAGTTCTTATGCTAGAGGAAAACCACAGCAACCTACTGGAACAGCTGGTACAATAACATGCAGCTAGGAAGGAGATGGAACTTAAGTTTGCTACAAGACTAAGCAAGCTTGAGACTCAGGCTATCAGAGCAGGCAGTAGCAGCTCTGGCCAAGGCCTGTCACCCCTCCCTGCCTCTTCTTTGGAAAGGCAGAAGACTTCTTCTCCTGATTAATTTCATGAAGTAGGTTCTGATTGTGAGAGTAACAGCTCTCAGTACATGCGTAATGTGCCCATGGGAGTTGCGGCACTGCCTCCTCTCACGCTCATGACCTCTACCAGGCTTCCTTCTATTCCCGCCAGAAGACCAATGGCCACTCCTATAGAAGAGACTTTGGTACCCAACCATAAGTTCAAACCATTGAACTTACCTAAATTTGATTGTAATGGAAACATTAGAACGTTCATACGGCTATTTGATATGTCCATGAGATGGTCATCAGATCACATGAAGGCCACCACCCTCATTAATGCCCTGGACCCCACCAGTGTAGATGTTATTGTGCCACATCTACCACAGGAATAGTGGACATACACAGACGCCAAACAGGTGGTCATCAACAAATTTGGCAGCAAGACTAAGCTCCAGGCCATAAAAGCGGAGTTTAGCAATATATCCTTCAAGAAGTACAAGACTGTCTCCAACTTTGCCGATTGATTCTACCATGAGGCACAGATTCTCCTTGGAGCCAGGGTACTTTCTGATCTCAATTGCCACATCACCATGAGCAGAGCTTTACAACCCTATTGTGAGCTTGCCAATGTGATGTTTCCAGTTCTCAATCAGCTCAATGACACACAGAAGATTACCAGCTATCTCATCAGACTTGGTTTGCAATTTGAGGCCCCAAACAAGGGACAGTCAGGTAAAAATTTTAACAACTTTAAGGAGCAACCCCAAACTCCCAAGCCAGCCAAAACCACGCCTGACACAGATACGTCAAAAGGAGAAAATAAATCCTATTGTAATTCTGGTAACTGCAATAAGTGTGGAAAGCAAGGCCACTTTGCAGCAGAATGCCAAGGAGGGAAGACTAGACCCCCTTCTGTCAATGTGGTCATGGTAGCCAAATCCGTCAAGCAGGGAAAAGGAAAGGCAGGCCAGTAATGGAATGCACTGGTCCTGCCAATCCCCTTCCCATTCCAAAGGACCCTGATCAAGAAACAGCCAGTCAACACCCTGAGGTCAGTGAAACCAACCCCTTGCCTACCATCATGGAGACAATACCTCCCCAGGCAACAATCTTGGGCACGTTCACGGCCATTAGCCAGCCCCTTCCTGACTTATTCTTACCGGAGAAAGACTTTGAGGAGGACTCTATCCATAAGCTAGTAGTGGAAAACCTATATGCAATCCCCACCTAAGGGAGAGGCTGCCCCAGGCAATTTGACACCAACACAATAGAGACTGTCTCCAAGCCCTACACCGCTCAAGTTCAGGATGTATGTACTGGTTCTAACCCAAATGTGTTCAGCAACCTGCTGCCACTGAAAGGTGTACAGTTCTCCATGCCACTGGAAACTATAGAAGCCAACTTTCCTGAGATTTGCCAAAGTCTCTGCAAATACTTTGATACCCCAGAACCTCTGGGTATTCATTTATTAAATCTACAATCCAAATATTACACAGAATGTACTTATGCTGACATTTCTGTAAATAAGGTAAAAGTACGGGCCATTATAGATAGCGGGGCCCTGATTAACATAGTCTCAACCTGCCTGGTGAAAAGGCTGGGTTTGGCTCCAGACGTGGCCCACTCCAAAGTCTATGGTACCCCCAGGATTCACACCACCACTTCAGTTGGAGCATACAGATTGTTTTCAATGAGGTTTGGTTTGATTGTGGTCTCTTTGCCAGCCGTGGTTCTACTCAGTCAAAACTATGATATACTGATTGTGACAGCATTCCTCCGCAAATATGAGGTTAAGCTGGACATGAAAGTGGACACCCTGAAACTTCCCAGTCAGACGATTTTGTTGTAATACTCCAAGGAGAAGATGCCATCAAAGGAGACCAAGAGCATTCACCTGGATTAGAAGGACAGAGTAGTAGCAATACCGTACAAAACCAAAGGAAAGAAGGGCAAGTGGTTGCCTACACAGATAAAGGAACACAAAGGCATTCCCCTTTGATCAAGGTCAACCTTCACACTAAAGAGCAGCACCCAGATGGTCATCAACTCTGGGTTGACCCTAGATGTACCTGAAGGACTCTACAGTGAAATCCATCAGCCTTGAAGCCGCTCCTGTTTTGAACCATGTGTTACCCCCAGAATCATCATTCCTGGGCAACAGGAGATTCATGTTCTATTGGCTAACCTACAGGAATTTGACCTGAAAGATCAAGAAGCACCAGGTAGTTGCCTTTGTTCACCTCCTCCCTGTCATAGAGATAGAGGCATTTCATTGTATAGGCAACTTATCTGACATGGGACTTCCAGATCAAGTAGAAGCCTCTGCTTATGCAACCACTCCTTTGGCCAACCTATTATCCTTGAGAGATGAAGAACACAAGAAGGCCAGCGCGCTTTTCAAAAAGTATTGCTGCATTTTTACAGAAGATGATTTTGATCTAGGATGCGCCACTGATGTCACCCATCACATCAACACCAGTGACCAAAAACCTATTTGTCTCCTCCTATTAGAAGGTCCAAAGCCAGCAAGGAGGTAGTGAGCAAGGAGATTAAGGAGCTTTTAGATAGAGGCATGCTTGTGCCATCTAAGAGCCCTTGGGCATCTCCTATGCTCATAGTTAAGAAGAAAGATGGTAGCAATAGGGTTTTGATTGATTACTGTTGGCTCAACCTGATAACCAAGAAGGATTTGTACCCTCTCCCACAGATTGATGATGCCCTTGACTGTCTAGGCAGAGCCAAGTATTTCTCTGCCATGGATCTAATTTCTGGTTATTGGCAAATTGAGTTACCGCCCAAAGAACAGGAGAAGTGCGCAATAATAACCTCTCAAGGGTTGTTCTAGCCAACACGCATGCCCCAGGGTCTGTATAATGCCCCAGCCACGTTCCAACAAGCCATGGATTCAATTCTTAGAGACCTCAAGCTGTCCTGTGTTCTGGTATATTTATATGATATTAACGTATTTTCCAGGACCTTCAATGAACATCTGGATCACCTGAAAGCTGTATTCAAAAGACTGGTTGACACCAATCTGAAGATAAAGCTTCAAAAGTGCCAGTTTTTTAAATATTAGCTTGAGTACCTTGGCTTTGTTGTGGATACAACTGGACTTTGCCCTCAACCTGCAAAATTTGAAGCCATCACAAATATGAAGCAACCAGAGAGCAAAATAGATATACAAGTTTTCCTGGGGATAGTTGTGTGACGGATCCAGGAAATTCATGCTTGCTTCTTTTTCATCCTGGTCTGACTCTTTTACTTTTGACAGGGAATCCTTTATACAAGCTTTGATGATCTTGGATTCCAGGCAAGCAATCTTGGTGTTACACTTGTTGCCATCTGGTGATCACTTCCACGTTTTTTGCTTCCTATAGTCTTAGCTGCAGACCATATCTTTCATTCCATGATAGTCTTCTTTCAACAAAAAGCCAAAAACATAAACATAAAAAGATTGAGAGGAAAGTGACCATTGTCACACATAAGTATCATTTTTTATTAATTATTATCATGTTTCCATTATATACCAATTGGGGTACATTCAGCTGAAAACCCCTCTGGTTCCGGAATCACACCTGGATTCCTATCAAATGGTTTATGACATAACGGCGTCATCCAATCCAGATCTTTATCAGAAAGATCTTCACCCTCTTAACCTATAAGAATGTGCTCTAATACACTCCAGAATCACCTGATTCTTTCTGTCAAATTTTTTGCTTTGGCTTGAAGCATTCTGGACTTCTGGCGCCAAAACCCTGTGGAATATATGTATTCCTGATCCAAGCTATCCTTGTTTCAACTTGGAACCAGTTGATCAATACTGAATTCATAGACACCATTGTCTACATTTAGCCATTTTTTGCATTTAATGGTTTTTTGCATTAAAAACCCATTAAAACACTTTGAAACTTGAACCAGGCGCCACCCCAGCGCCTGAAACATTCACTGGGCAGCGCCTCAGCACTTTACAAATCAATTAGGCAGTGCAGCAGTGCTTCTAACCTAATTAATTTGTCAAAACAGCGCTTTTAAACCAGAATTCAGGGGTTTACTTTTGGCTAACCTTAACCAAACTTCTTGACACAGTCAAGGCAATTAAACAATATAATTAAATCCTCATTAAATATATTCCAAGCATATATTAATTAACCTTCTCAGTTAATTAATCTGTTTGAAGACAACAAGTCTTCACTTGACACAGTCAAGTCCTTTTTGCCCTATGATTAAATCCTCATCAATCATATTCCAGGGTATAAATTAATTAACCTTCCCAGTTAATCAATCAGTTTAAGACACCTAGTCTCATAATCTGAACTGTTCAAATTATTCATTATGGCCCTCAATTAGTACAGCCTAATTGATTCCTGGGTATCAATTAACCTCCATGGTTAATTAGACAGTTTGAGACACCTAGTCTCATAATCTGAATTGTTCAGATTATTCATTATGGCCCTCAATTAGTACAGCCTAATTGATTCCTGGGTATCATTGCTACGCTGGAAAGTCTCTCCAAGGCCAATCCTTTTGTTTTGAATTTCAACCTATGAAATTCATCACAATTCAACCTCTTTGTGAAACCACAGCCCAATGTGACTGTAGTACGGTCACAGGTTGGCTACTACCAACGCTTTATTCTGAACTTCTCCAGCACTGGAAAGCCACTGTTTGACCTCCTTAAGAATGGAACTAACTTTGAATGGACAATGGTGTGCCAGACTGCCTTTGATTCTCTTAGAACCAGTCTTTCATCCAGCCCCGTTCTGATGTATCTGGGCTTCAACAAGCCCTTCATTGTCCACAACAACCCATTGTTGTCAGCACTGTGAGCAGTGCTATCCCAGCACAATAATCAAGGAGCTGATCATCCTGTAGTCTACTCCAGCAGGTCCCTTAATGTCCACAAGCAAAACTACACCGTCACAGAAAGAGAATGCCTCACTGTGATATACACCTATAAGCAGTTTAGGGTATACCTGCATGGCATACATTTCACTGTGGTAACGGATCATGCCAGCCTCAGTTGGCTTCATAATCTCAGAGAGCCCAAAGGACGCCTTACCAGATGGGCACTGAAACTCCAAGCCTTTGACTACAAGATAGTTCACTGCCCTGGAGCTAGCCATCAGAATGCCAACTGCCTGTCTTGCTTGCCCACAATAGTGTTGGTATCATCCCAAGCAGACAACATGTACAATAAAATGTTAAAGGCAACTTTTGACAATGAGCCAGAGGAAGTCCAGGCCATCCTGAGGGAGCTGAGAAAGGACTTTCAAGTAGAGAACAAAAAACTCTACAAATATCACAAAGGTAAAAAGTACTTATTCCCTTGTCTGTCAGAAAGGCCCAAAATCATACTTTCTGCACATAAGGCAGTGGGCCACAGAGGATTCCAGAAGACTGTTGCCCAGCTGCAACTCTACTAATATTGAGAGTCTCTACTGTTTGACATCAAAGAGACCCTTACTTGCTGTTCTGAGTGCCAGAATGAGAAACCATTTGTGGGTCGCCATCAGTACAAAAAAGTAGAACCAAAATTTTCTTGGCACACTGTGAGCATATATGTTGTAGGTCCACTTCCAATGTGCATAGGGCGCCTCTGATATATCATAGTGGTCATTGACCACTTAACCAAGTGGGTCAAAGCCAAGCCACTACAGAGAGTAAGTGCCAAGTCTATGGCCACCTTCATCTTAGAGCGTATCATCCATTGGCATGGATGTCCCCAGTTCATCCTCACAGACAATGACACTAATTTTACCGCCAATGTCATTCCCAAGCTGAATAAGCTCATGGGGGTGAGGGGAGTCCTCTCCACTCCATACCACCCTGAGTCAAACAGTATGGTGTAGAGAGTTAATGGAACATTAGTCTTCATCATTAGGAAACTGGCAGATACTTGTACCTCAGAATGGTACCTGTTCCTGCCTGCTGTGGTCTTTGCCTACAACATATCAATCCATAGCACTACCAGGTTTTTGTCCTTCCAGTTGATATATGGTTGCCACCCTGCTATTACGCCAATCCTGTACTCTGCCATGGGCAATCCTGAAGACATGACTTATCAGCAATATCTGACTAAGTTAGCCAAAACACTGATCAAGCTTCAAGCCAAAGCTTTCACAGAAACCTCCCTGTCCAGAGAAAAGGGCCAGATAGCCAATAAAAAAAGCGCTGTTCTTTGATGGAATTCAAAGTGGGAAGCCAGGTTTCATACCACAACAAGGTTGTGGGTTGATCTCATAAGTTGGATAGATTATGGAAGGGTCCTTTTGAGGTTAACAAAAAAACCTCACAGGATGCATATACTATTAAGAATCTGGCAGATGGATGACTCATAAATTGAGTACATTCCAGATTCCTTAAACCTTTCTTTTCTTTGCCTAGTATTGGCAGCAATTAAACCTTACAATTTATATACAAT
>QTSX02004524.1:0-26410 GCA_014839935.2 Entomophthora muscae | reverse complement strand
ATGTTTCTAATTTCAGATTTATGCTTAGGATATATAATCATTAGATACAACAATGCTTAAATCAGCATTAAAGTAAAGCCTGTTTAAACAAGATGTGTTAGAATCAAACAGTTGACAAGTAATTCCAGCCTAAAGAACCAATAAAATAAACAAATTTATATGTTAGATTTAACTTTATATCTATTTCTGGACAGGGCTACCCCCAGTATCAATTAAAATTAAGGTGAACCTATAATGATGTTGCAACTGAACTAGTTTTAGTTTTGTATTGGAAGGGAAAGACAACAGTCCAAGGAAAATGACAGAAGTTTAGGATAAGATAATAGCTTTATTAGGAGAAAGAAGTTATTTATGCTGTAAAGAGTAGCCACAGAGCCACATGGGGTGGTATGATGGTACAATCCAAATATGGTTTCAGTTTCAAATAACTTATTGAAGAAGCCCTGTCTAGAATTGGCTTTGCCCTTTAATAGAAAGTATTCCCTCATATTTTGGCAGTTGAGGCAGAATGTTGTTTGATACAGCCTGAGGCAGCGCATTGAGCACTCCCTGTGTATTGTAAGCTATATTGTCAGCAGAGATTTCAATATTGGTTGCAACAATAAGCTAAACCAACAAATAAGACATAGGTGAATTGTTATAGTACATTCAAATACTTGCTGATATAAATCAAGTCTTCTATTATATTCCGCTTACCCTGCTTCATGAATGATGGTTTTTGTAAGACTGTTTGAAAATTGATTGATGTGGTGATGCTGTGGGAAGCGAGATTGAGAGAAGAAGGGATAATTTTATTGAATATTGGGTGATAACCTTATAAGGAGATTGTAGAACATAAAGAGGATCAGGGGTTTCAGATGCTTAGGAGGGAATCTGGAAGTAGAGCAAGTTAGCAATTATGCAATAGTAGGGTTATAGCGGATTAAAAATGTGCCAATTACAGCATTTGCCGTAATTGACACATCCAAGCTGTAGTGTTTTTGGATTCCCTTAAATTAGGGAAATCCGAAATTTCAAAAAAAAAGGTAAAATACAGCTTTCTGGTTTCCAGACAAGCCAGATTTTAATATATTTTTAAATAAAATTTTATTTTTGACTAAAAATTAAATTCTACTTTTATTTTGTCTTAAAATTGGAAAGAAAAAAATAATAAAAAATAATTTAAAAAATCCGGAAAAACCATTCGTCTGTGGATGTGATAAGGAAACAATTCCAGAAAACTCATATAAAAAACGGTTTTCCAGAACCTTTTGAGATCCGCTGTAGCCCTATGCAATAGCCATATTTGGATTGCCAAAATTGCCGATCTTGAAAAACATTTAATTTTTCACGTGGAAGTTCAATAATTCATTTGCTAGGTACTGCTTTAAATAGTTTAATACTGATTTTTGCCAAAAAAAAATGTATTCAAGAGACCCCATATATGCTTTATCACGGTTCAAGCTGCGCCATTAGAGGGTCGATACTTGATATTGAGTCATCTAATGATTCAGATATGTCGGCTTATCATTTGATGATAGAAGGGGCGTACTTGCGTTAGGCTCAGGAGCACTATTTGATTCCTTCACGAATGCGTTTGTCCATGGGCCCCATTCATAAATCCTGTCGGGCCTTAGCCGATGATTGGAGTCGATGCAGGCATTGACCAAAAACTTTCAATGAGTAAGATGATTGACTTATTACATAGCAGGAAGCCAGAACCGCCAGAGAAGATGAAGAAGCTACCATAAAAAGGACAATGCTTTGATACTTGACAGCATCGGAAATAGAAGCGCCTCCGATTATCTGCCCTGACATCATCCCTTTAAAGTCAGAGTTGAACTATGTTTACTTTTCAAACCTGGGATTGCAATGAGACCAGTGATACTAAGCAATATGAGATATGACAACAAAGCAAAATACCTCATAGAGTTGATTGTCGGAAGGAGAGCCAGCTTTAGAGCTTGGATCAATATTGGACGAAAGGCTTCGAATCTTGACGCTCCAAGGCTTAAATGCAATTCCAGCGTAGTTGCATTTTCACTATAACAGTTGGCTAAGTTGGTAATATTGGCTTGTTACCTAAGCTCTTTAAGGCAATAATTAACTCCGACGGCTATCGCTGACATGGAATTCCCAATAAGCATCCCTGTTGTAGGAATAAATTTTACAGGGGCCCAGAAAGGAGATTGTCTTATAACAAGTAAATGCCCTACCAACTTTCAGCACAGCAGTGACAACTTAATTACCTATCACCGAGATGATAAGGGAGCTAACGACCAGGGAGATAAAGACGAACGGAAGCTAAAGTGGTTAGCAAGAACAAGAGAAAACGGACTACCATAAAGGAAAAATGCTGCTTCGTCTTTGAAAAGGCTACTTCTAGAGAAGCCAAGAAAACAAGGAAAACTTTAGAGAAGTATAAACACTTGAAAAGATTTACTAGCAAGAAATATAACATAGGCAGGATTATTTGATCCGAGGACTTCATTTAATACCATGCCCATGAGGTTGAGTTGAATTATACATCTGAGCCCAGAAATAAATAGAGCCTTCGATATTCTCAGTTCAAAAGCAACCGAAAGTACAACTGAAAAGTTAATATTTATCTTCACTGTGCCTACTTGGAATGAATAAGAAACCACAAGAATAAACGACATTCTTCCAGCTAAGCTGCTGGGGAATAGGGTTGGGGGTTAACATTTTAATTCAGCTAAAACCAACTTGCATTGAACTACATATACCAGTTCGATTTCTTTAGGCTTGGTAAGTTGCTTGATGTAAGTATCATTCACGATATGGTTTCAGTATTCTTGATTCATTTAGCTTAGCCACTGCAATAGCATCATTATATGATCATTTTTCTTAAAGCTCATCTTTGCTTCATGTTCAGGCCCAATCAAATCATCCGAATGAAACGTAGATAAAGTTTTTTGAGAGATTGCGCAATGCTCAAACAGTCACATTAACAGCCCCAGACAAGTGGACGTCTGCACAATCCATTCCTATGATTGTTCCCTTAACATCCATAAATGCTCATAGCTTAGATATGAGTTGATAACACGTCTATATTATCCAAGGGTTATTCTTGAATTAAATTTTATTACGTTATTATTTACTCCAAGCTATATATTGGCTTTCATAAAGACAAATTTACCTGCTGTGCTTTCCAAATTATTGCTTTTAAGGGTAGGGCTTCGCGTCTCAAAAACGAGAGTTTTACACAATCTCAAAAGATAAAGTATGCCACATTGGTTTGCGTACCCTAAGATGGGACTTGCCGTGCATAACTAGGGCTGCGTCGGATTTCGGACAGGTGGCTTCTTTTCTAAAAAGAAGCCACCCGTCCGAAATCCGGAAAGATTTCAAGAGAATCTTCTTTGAGAAGATTCTCTTGAAACTGTTTCATTTAAGAGTAAATCCGGAAGTTCAACTTCCAGATTTTTTTTAAAATAAAAAATTATATTTTTTATCCTTCCCATTTTAAAAATTTAAAATTTGAATTTTGAAATTTAATTAGTTTAAAAAATAGTTTTTTATTTTGAATAATTTTTTATTATTCTGGCCCGTCCAGAAAACAGAAGGCCTTCTGAGGCCTTCTTTTTTTATGAAATTTCAGATTCCCCCAGCGTAGGGGAATCCAAAAGAAGTAGACAGGGAAGGGCAAACGGGGCAATTACAGCATTTGCCGTAATTGTCCCTTTTCTGGGCCGACACAGCCCTGTGCATAACAAGATTAACTTAAATGTGGGTGGACAACCTCAAACGCAGCAATTGAGCATGACAAGGTGCAAGTCCTTGGGAAGCATCCCCAAGTGACGCAAACTTAGTTGCTTCCTTTGGGGGTGCAACAAACCCTAACAATAAACTTGAATGATACAACAAATGAAAATTAACTCAAACATTGTGTGGGTAGATAAAAACAGCTGCTGAGATGGACAAATCAAAGTCAGGTTAGAGAAAACTGAAGTTGTGCATAGAATAAAATATAGATGGTGTGAATTTTTTCAGAGATGACAGGGGACAAAAAGCAATTAATAATTTTAATCTTACATACCAAACATCAATAAAAAAACATAGCCACACTCAAAACCAATGATACACAGCTGAATAATAGAACAGATCAGCCCAGCACATGGAAATTCCAGATTCCAAACAACACTTGGGTGAATATTATTCATATAGAAAAAGTATACTAAGAAGACATAATCATCAAATAAAAAGCCATGAAACAAACAAAAAATATAAAAAATTTATTTTATTTCAAATCAAAGCAAGCCCAAAAAAGGAAAGAGAGCTGCTCACAGACAATCTAGTAAATTTCAATTAGTAAAGCAGGGTATCACTTTTAAAATACAGATCTCTAATTAGATCATCCAAATATTATGTATTAATTTTTAACAAAGCTCAGCTCATCTTAAACCTAAGAACAGAAATATATTTTCCTTTTTATTACAGATTTAATGAGCTTTTAAAATAGTCCCTGCAAGTGATAACAATCTTTGCTTTATTGGCATTCAGTAGCAAGAGCTTATGGCAGGAAACAACCAAGAGCAAGGGAGTAATATATCTTTGATATACACCCAGTGCTTTAACTACACTCAAGAGAACAAAGAGCTGCATGCTTCTGCCATTGAAACTGGCAACTTGTTGTTTATACAGCACTTGGAGACCACCTCTTATCAGAGCAATTACCAGGCTCATTTATAAGAAGATATTGAAATCCATCCATCCTTAGGCAGCAAGATCTTTGCGGTATCAACTGAAGCCAGCCAACCAGCATATTTTCTTCCTCAAAAAAAAATCATGTGTGGCAAAAAAGGCCAAAAATTGTAATTGATCAGGGTATTTCAGAGAACAGGGCCATTGTCACAGATCCTGAATGGATTAGACGTAAATTTGTCTATCTAGGGATTAAGCAATGGAACAATTGTGCAGTTGCGCTATTGCATCCTGATTCTACTAGTGATAAAGACGTTTAAAACGCCCCTTAAACAGGTGTTTGATTTTTCTTTTGAATGTGCACAAGGCACGTGCTTCACTTCTGGGATTATAAATAGAACAACAAAGTTATTTATATCTACCTCTTTAAGGAAAGCTGCAAGAAAACAGTCGTTTTCTTGCGCGGGACTTTTAGCTGTACCAATCCACTCTCCTCCATTTGGGAAGTCCTTCTGTCTGTGCCTTCCTGCCTCTGGTGGCAATTTCCCTGCCTCACACTATATAAGTGCAATACTATCTAAGTAAATACCAGTTTTGTCTATACACCTTATTATTCTTCTGTCCTTCATAGGCTGTCACTATACCATCAACAGGTATAGTTTTAAGAATTAGGTCACCGACTAACTGTTTGTAGAAACTAGCAACCCTTTGCTGCAACTTTTACGACATTGGCGCTCATGTCTTACAACACCAACAGCCCCCACCCCCGCGGTCCTTTCAATGAGGAGGGAGGAATGCCCCTGGCCCAGTCTCCTGCCACTGCTCCTCCTTACCACCAGGCACCGGCCTTTACTGCTGCTAATGCTCATGCTGGGGAAAGAGCAGGTGCTCCCTATGGCCTGCCCAACCTAAGCCAATTCATGCCAGAACATCAACGCCCCCAGGCTATTGTTTTTGGTCAACCACTGCTCCTACAAGCCCTTGCCCCCTTGGAGATGGACGCCAACTGTTCACCTTCCAAGGACGCCATCCATAATGCCATACACACCATGGATGCTGGTGCTGCTGGCAATGGTTCTTGCTCTGAACACCTGGCCATTCAGCAGCATTCTGCTGAAAATGCATTGGGTTGCTTTCAGAATCTCTCCCAGTTGAACCCCAACCAGCTCCGCTGTGACCTCCATAATATTGAACATATCAAGGACTACCTACAACAATTCACCCATCTTGCTGTATGCCACAACCAAATGCACCTGGGCCTCATCCAAAGCCTAGTTCATGATCAGAGAATACTGGTATCTAACCAACAGACGTTCCTCCAGGTCCTTTACTCTGAGCTTGGCAATACTTTCACCACTGTCAATCAGTATCTTACCAAAGTCACCAACGCCCAGAACACCATGCTCCACTGGGTCAATGCCATTAAAGCAGATATAGCTAAGCTAGTTCCAGTGCATGTGGTACAGACCCTCACCCATCAGGGTGTAGACATCAATTGGATTAGTGTGATTACAAACCACGTACTGGAGACTGGTCCCATGGTTTGAAGCCTGACTCATGAGGTGGAAGTCTTAGCCTGCCACCTTGCCACCATCCCCTTGTTCACCCCCACTTCTGCTGCCACTGACAACTCCCCTTTCAGCACCATTCTTGGTTGAGACATCCTTGAGCTCTTTGATCACTACAAGAAGATGCAGACAGAATTGGTCCAGCAGAGTGCCAATCTTGCTTTCCTGTTTGATGGCTACCACACTGTGTCAGAACTTCAGGATTGTCTCAAACTTTGCCAATTGCATTACAGAGCTGACAGCCAGACCCAATTCAGGAAGGACAAGAAAGTAATAGCCTTACTCCAAGCTGAGCTTGCCACCCATAAAAAGCGCATCACCTCTCTGAAAGATGAATTGGATATCACCTGTCAGGAGAACAAGGTCTACCAAGATGAGCTGGACAAGCAACGACTTCTCCTGGACGCCTTTCAGAGCCAATTGGATAGGATGGATAGTAAGATTAT
Source organism: Entomophthora muscae (assembly GCA_014839935.2). NCBI lineage: Eukaryota > Fungi > Entomophthoromycota > Entomophthoromycetes > Entomophthorales > Entomophthoraceae > Entomophthora > Entomophthora muscae. Next base: position 19,755 of record QTSX02004524.1, on the reverse strand, counting down.
GGCTGTCAACTTACAGTCTATGTCCATCAACTCCAAGAGTCACCACAGTCCACTGAGGTCCTCTAGTCCTGAGTTCTATCATAGCTACAAAAGCGATGAGGACCACACTTGGTTGGCTCCTAATGCTGTACAAGTATTAGAGCCAGTACTAGAGTCTGAGGATGACATCCTGGCCACCCCTGAAGCTTCTGGAGCTTCTCAAAACAGAGAAGGTGAACACAAAGCCCAACAAGAGGAAAATTGTCACCGCGCCTCTGAGGCTAGGTTTGCTGCCTCCACTCTCAGCTGTTCCCATCTCACCTGCTCTCCAGTGAGGATCACACCTGCTCCCCTCTAACATGGCTCCAACAACTTTAAGCCTGTCAATCTACCCAAGTTTGACCGCAAGAGCAATGTGGCCATGTTCTTTTGTCTGTACCAGAACTCCATGTATGGTGCAGACAATGCCATGAGGGACTCCACAATAGTCAACTGTCTGGATGCTGAGACTCAAACCATTATCTTGCCACGTCTCCCTGAGAATGGCTGGACTTTTGCCAACATCTCCAGAGCCTTGACAGAAGAATTTGGTAGCCAAGAAGCACTCCTTGGTTGTAAGATGGACTTTGCTGAAACCAAGTTAAAGGTGGGGGAAACCCTAGAAGACTTCACTTCTAGGTTCTACCTTAAAGCTCAAACTCTGTTGTCTATGAGTGTGGTGCAGTTTATTGATGTGCAGTCAGCACTCCTTAATGCTGTACGTGTCAACCGGGAACTATCTCTGGCCCTTAAGTCAGGCATTTACAACGCTTGCACTGTACCAGATCTGATCCGCCTCCTACACACCTACAAGGAGGAGTTCAAAGTCCTTCTTCCTGAAGGCCGCCCTTGCCAGCAATCTGAGCATAGACCCTGCGTGGTGATCAAGATGCCTAAGCCTTCCAACAAGGTTGGGCCTGCTTCAGTCAACAATGGTCCCTGTACTTGCTTCAAATGTGGTATGGCTGGCCACTTCTCTCAGGAATGTAGGAATCCACACCAAAAGATCCATCATGTAGTCATGGAGGACACTGAGGAGAACTACGCCAAGGACGCTGATATTGAGGAGGATAATGAGGACCAGTCAAAAAACTACTAAGCAGCTAGGACAAGAAGAAATCCTTGGCTGCCTTTGTAATTTTGACACCCTCATCTTCCCTCATACCACTGCCCCCTGACAAACCAGATCAGAGGCATGCTGCCTTGCCATTCTCTGGGACCAACCCTAAGGATGAACCCTCTCTGATTGACTTCAACTCCCAACCAATACATGAGGATGTGGAGTCTGACAGAGTTCAAGAGGACCTCCTTCATCAAGTCCTCACTGTTAACACGCAAACTCATTGGACTACACTTTGCCCTGAGGTGGTTATCCCCCAAATAGCTTAGAGAACAGTATCCTTACCCTATGCTGAACAACTGGCTCAACCAGGCGTTGAAGTCACTCATGAGGAGTACAGTGCTGAACAACTGGCCAAGCTGCTCTGCACAGTAAACGTCTCAGCACCGCTAGAATCCCTCAAGGAAGTAAGCCCAGCTGTGGGAGCTGCCATGGGTACCTTCCTGGAGAAGTTCAAAGGACTAAGTGCACACCAGGTCTCAAAGATTGTGGAGATCAGAGAGGACTTCCAGGATTGCACCTATATCAACCTGGTAGTGAACAAGACTCATGTCTGGGCCATACTGGATACTGGTGCCCCTGGAAAAATTATATCCTCTTGGCTGGTTAAGAAGCTTAAGCTGGCACCAGACTTGACCTACCATGAAGAGTTTGGTACTGCTGGACCACTGAACACTAGAAAAAAAGGAGCCTACTCTTCTCTCCCTCTTTGCTTTGGAAAGCTAATGGTCACTGCTCCTGCTATAGTCCTAGAAAACAACAGCTATGACATTCTTATTGGGACTAGCTTCATGGTTCAGTATGGCACTGTGACTAACCATGGAGACCATACATTCGGAATATTGGGCCATTCCATACTCATGTTCTATCATGGTGATTGCCCGTCTGACCTGCCCTTACAACGTCTGCACTACATCAATCTGGAGTACGCTGATGGAGAGCTTCCAGTTGCTTATACACTACATAGTAAGAAGGTCAAGGTGCTACCTCTCTCAATTGGGGAAGCCAAGGGTATCCCATTCTACGCCTCCTGTAATGTGACTATACCACCTGGCTCCCAGATAATCCACAATACAGGCCTCTTGCTGGCTCTACCAGCTGGCACTCATGGAGAAATCTTTGGCATCCCTAATGCCTCCAGACTAGAACCACAGGTTGCGCCAGGCATCCTCATGCCAAGTGAGAAGAAGGTACTCATACTCTTGGCCAACATGAGTTGTGAAGCTATGGTTGTCTCCAAACACCAACTTCTGGATTATATACGACTGGAAGAGCATGACAACCTGCAGGAGACTGTCCCCTTTGCGGACTTCTCTGAGTTGGGTCTACCCTGTGAGCAACCACTGGTGCTATTGGTCATAAGCTGCAACTCTCTATCTGGCCTTTCTGAAGAGCAGAAGGATCAAGCTATGGATCTCGTTGCCCAGTATAAAGATGTGTTTGCCAAGGATGATTATGACCTGGGCAAGGCTGCAGATGTTGCTCATCATATTGACACCCAAGGCAGTCCATCTATCCGCTCCAGACCTATACGGCGCAGTCAAGCCAATCATGCCATGGCTAACAAAGAGCTTTAGAAGCTATTGGGATCTGGCTTACTGGCCCCCAGTAAAAGCCCTTGGGCTTCTCCTCTCCTGATTGTCAAAAAGAAGGATGGCAGCAACCGTGTGGTGATTGACTACCGTCAACTGAATGCTGTTACCAAGAAGGATTCATATCCCCTCTCTTTTATTTAAAATACCTTGGACTGACTGGGTGGCGCCAAGTTTTTCAGCGCCATGGACCTTATCAGTGGGTACTGGCAGATTGACCTACCCCCTGCTGATCAAGAAAAATGTGCAATCATCACTGAACAAGGGCTATTTTAACCCACAAGGATGCCTCAAGGTCTGTCCAATGCCCCAGCTACCTTTCAACAGGCTATGGATGCAGTGATGGGCAATCTCAAACTCACCAGTGTCTTGATCTACCTGGATGACATTAATGTATTCTCTCAAACCTTTAATGATCACCTACGACACTTGGAGGAAGTCTTCCAGAGGTTACTTGCAGCTAATCTCAAGCTCAAGCCACGCAAGTGCAACTTCTTCAAGGAGCACCTTGAGTTCCTTGGGCTCATCATTAGCCAAGATGGACTCTGCCCTGTACCTCTGAAGGTGGAAGCCATTGAGCAAATGCAGATCCTGGCCAATAAGCGGGACGTGCAGGTCTTCCTGGGAATGATTGGGTGCTACTGCGGCTTCATCCCCAACTTTGCATCCCTGGGTGACCCCCTTTTTCAGCTTCTCTTAGCTGATAAGGAATTCTTCTGGAGCCCAGCATGCCAATCTGCCTTCAATGCTCTCAAAGAAACACTGACTGCAGCTCCTGTGCTGGCCTACCCTGACTTTGCCAAGCCGTTTGTGGTTCATACAGATGCTAGTCTGACGGCAATTGGGGGTGTTCTCTCCCAACTGGACTCCAACGGGCTTGAACACCCTGTTGGATACTGCTCACATATGCTTAATGTTCACAAGAGGAACTACACTGTCACCAAACAAGAGTGTTTGGCTGTGATATACTCCTACCAACAGTTCAGAGTCTATCTCCATGGGGTACATTTCACGGTTGTAACAGACCATGCCTCCTTGCAATGGCTGAAGACCCTCAAGGACCCTAAAGGACATCTGGTGTGTTGGGCCATTAAACTTCAGGCTTATGACTATGAGATTATTCATTGAGCCGGGGCAGCCCACCAGAATGCTGAATGTCTCTCCCATCTTCCCACTGTTGCCTTAGTATCCCCCATGGCTGACATTCTCTATGACAAGCTTATGAAGGATCCTTCTTTGTGGGGAGAGGAGCCAGTAGAGATACAGAGGGCTCTCAAGAAGTTAGCTGTTGATACCAAGGTCTCAAAGGGACAACTCCTGAAGCTTTGTGGAGACTCTTGGCTACCCTACATACGCTCATTCCTACGCATGGACTCAGTGGTGGCCGCTCACAAGACTACTGGCCATGGTGGCATATAGAAGACGTTAGCTCTGCTACAGCAGCACTGCTTCTGGGAAGGAATGCACACTAATGTAGTGTATACGCTAGCCAACTGTCATGACTGCAACATTGAGAGGCCTAAGGTTGCCAAGTTTCAACACAGACTAGTACGCCCTGGGTTTGCCTTCCACACTGTAGCCATTGACGTAGTGGGCCCCCTGCCAGCTACCAACAGTTGCAACAAGTTCATCATTGTGGTGGTTGACCATCTGAATAAATGGGTAGAGGCCAAGGCAAATCCCAACCAATCTGCACTGGTGACAGCCACATTCATCCTGGAGAATATCATATACAAACATGGTTGCCCCCAGATCCTGCTGACAGACAATGGTACATACTTCACCAGTTATATCATCCTTGCCTCAACCAACTGATGAGAATCTGTGGGACACTATCCACTCCTTATCACCCACAGATAAATGGCATGGTAGAGCACACTAATGGGAGTCTGGTCCAGATACTCTGGAAGCTCAGTCACCAACATGAGACTGAATGGGATACCTTCCTGCCTGCGGCCATCTTTGCATACAACATTGGGTACCATTGGGCCACTGACAAGCCGCCCTTCCAACTGCTCTACGGCTGGCAACCAGGACTTCCCCCTTTACTATATTCCTTGGTAAAGCCCAGCCTGGCTGTGTCCCCAGAGGCGTACCTCAACAAGCTGGTTCAAACCCTTATTTGATTGCAATCAGAGGCCTACACCGTAAACTTAAACCATAATTTGTAAGACCTAGAACAAGCTGCATCCAAATGCCCCATCTTACCCACTTACCTGGTAGGAGACTCAGTCTACTTCTTCAGCAATAGAGGGTACAGCCGCAAATCCAAACTTGCCTCCCTTTGGCAAGGCCCAGTTCAAGTTATCCAGAAGACTGGCCCTGACTCCTACAGCCTTAAGGAGCCCCATTCTGGGCAATTGATCACTAGAGTACATGCTCAGTATATGCATGCTGCTCCTAGTGACCAAGAGTAAGCCCCAAGGAGGACAATAACCCAAAAAACAAAAGCCTAATTAAAAAATTCCATGGGTTGTTGTCCTGTTTGCAATAGTGTTGCACCAAAGTATGAGGAATAAGAATAAAAGAACAAGGTGTTTATTGGAGACTGACAAGACTCTTCCAGTACCGCACCAACTGTTCTACCACCTGAATGACAGCCAAGAAACACAACTGGTTGCCTACAGATCCACAAAGCCAATGGCCAAGGATTGGGCAACAAACCCCCACCAAGAGAGACACATGATTGACCCCAATGTCCACAGGAAAGGCGACCCCCAAGAAGATACAGTCCCACAGAAGACTCTCGCAAAAGGCATACTCTACTGGGACTTGACCACCCACCCCGTAGAATAAGTATAAGGCCCACTCAAGGAAGACCCCCATGTTCTCCTCCCGTTTTGTATCACAGTGGTTGGTTCCTTGAAGAACAAGATTGCCAGCCATCACCCTTGGCACCAGATGGGCAGTCCTCTCCACTCTGTATGGCTTTAACACTTCCTGGAAGGCTTGCCAAAGATGTTGCTCAAAGTTGTCAGAGGTTTTCCAACTGACTGGTTGAGCCTTGGTAACCCCAAGTGTTGCCCAAGCGCAAAGGACTGACTTTGCTATGTTGGATACTGTCCCCTGTTGCAAGACTGAAAGACCTTGACCCTCAAATTGGAATTCCTTCAGCTGAGCCTCCAAGTATTCTTCTGCCGCCCGCATGGAGAACCGCCAATGGATACTGTTACCCTTTTGCAACCCAGTTTCTGTCACCTCCCTGGGCTCACTCAAAGCTAGGAACAGTGCAGAAAACAATGGGCCTGTCCCCCCTAAGGCCAGCTGAGGCACCAGTAGCTGATTTAAGTGAACCCCCAAGTCCAGATAGCTGCCATCCACATCATGCAGGACTACTTGCTTCTCTGCTGCCTTCACCACCTCCACTGGCCTGGTATGCTTGCGCCTCTTTGGAATTACCACTTGCACCTTCTTCAAGACTCTTCTTGTGACTCTTCTAGAGGGACTGTTCACCATAGCTGTCACCTTGAGACGCCAGCCATTTTTAAACCTGTTGTCTAATCCAGTGGAGGGAAATGTCGCAGATCCTGAATGGATTAGACGTAAAGTTGTCCATCTAGGGATTAAGCAATGGAACAATTGCGCGGTTGCACTATTGCATCCTGATTCTACTAGTGATAAAGACGTTGAAAACACCCCTAAAACGGGTATTCAATTTGCCTTTTGAATGCGCACAAGGCACAGGCTTCACTTCTGGGATTATAAATAGAACAACAAAGTTATTTATATCTACCTCCTTAAGGAAAGCTGCAAGGAAGCGGTTGTTCTCTTGCGTGGGACTTTTAGCTGTACCAATCCACTCTCCTCCATTTGGGAAGTCCTTCTGTCTGTGCCTTCCTGCCTCTGGTGGCAATTTCCCTGCCTCACACTATATAAGTGTGATACTATCTAAGTAAATACCAGCTTTTTCTATACACCTTATTATTCTTCTGTACTTAATAGGCTGTCACTATACCATCAACAGGTATATTATTAAGAATTATGTCACCAAATAACTGTTTGTAGAAACTAGCAACCCTTTGCTGCAACTTTTACAACAGCCATAAACATGGGGGCTTTGCTTTTGGAAAATTGCTAACCACCTTGAATTCACTTGAGCAACCATTATAGGAGAGTTTTACAGGGAAGATAAGCATAAAAACACTATCAAAATAACCCCTGTGCACCTTAAATAAGTATTCCAGTGTACTTAGACTTAATCTATCATACTCCTACTACTATAAACAACCCTGAAATAAAACTCATTCAGGTCAGATACCAACTTGGCCATTATAGTGTTTGGGTATGCAGGTAAATGATCCAGGTATGCATGCCTAGTATGATTATCTTAGTGCAATTTTTCTAACCCTTATGAGAATGAGTGGATCAAGCCTATGAATGCACCCTAAAATCCAGAACCACTGATGCTGTCTAGACAGCTCCTTTTATCAACAAGTGACAGCATAATTTTTGTACCCTGTTATAAACTGGCTGTAAATTTTCAGGATTGTGGCCCAAAAAGGACCAGCATGATGCAAGTGATAAATATCACTGCCTGAATTTTTTGGGGCATTTTTAAAAGTTTTTGAGGAGACTCTATTATTTTAAAACATGGCCAAATATTTCAGGGTTCAGATACAGGTCTGCCATAAAGATTTTGCTAGAGATATGAAATTATCAGAGGCTAACAACAAGGCTTTTTAAGCCATCAAATAAAGGACAACCAAGCTACAGAGAATGCCATTCAAGAGGAAGAACTTTAGTGCTTTATATACCAACCAGGTAGCTGTAAATACCCAAAATGTGAGGGGGTATTTTTGCCAGGTAGAGTGCCAAGTTTAACACTTGAAACCCTGTGACTGAGATGAAAACTGGGTATACCGTCAATACCCAACAAAACACCTTAGTGTGCACCTTAAAATTGTCCAAAATTATCAGCAAAGTAAACAAGTACATAGTACATAAAGGTGTATACAGCTATGCTCATTGTTGAGTGAGGCAAAACCAAGGTGGGCCAGGAGTAAAGCTGGGATGAGTTTATTTGTGCGGGCTTCTTGTAGTTTTACTTATTGGTGGGTTCTTGAAATGGCTCATATGGGTTGGATGTTGTTTGGTGGCCCCTAATTCCTAGGAAGGATGTAATAACAGCAGAGAAAATAAGGTGGTACATTTTCTATCTCCTGTAACAAGAGTAGACAAAGCTTAGTGTCTTGAATTTCTGTAGGGGTAAGTCTTGTAAGTGATTTATGTGATATGGTTGAGGGTAATTTCACTCAATTATAGCACAGCTATCATCAAGTGATTGAACTTTATTATATACTAGTGCCCTGATGTGGCATGAATATTGAAAAAATTAAATTGGGAACCCCAAACACTTGATGTTGTCTGATATTCCCTTTCTGGGATGGTAATGGGATGGATCCAGTGGCAATGTATGATCAATTCCTGAATGGCAGTAGCATGAGAAAGATAGGTGTTTATTTATGCACTCAAATCTATTATTTGCATTTGGGGCATAAATATTGATGCAGTTGAGATTTTCAGTCCCTCCTGCATTGAGAAGGTTACCAATTTGGGCAACAATCTCTCTTAAATTGGGGCTTGGGGAAATTACTTTTTTTGGCTTCCTAATTTGAAAATTTCCCCATTTAGCAGGGGGACAGACTGGCTACAGTGAACACTCTGCCAGCAGCTGGCAGGTGGTGGCTGGGTGGCTGGCAAGAGTGGGTGTGAGCTGGCTGACTGACTGACTGACTGACTGCAGGCACACATGGGTGGGAAAGCTGCCAGACTGGGTGTGCAGCCAGCAGGAGCCTGGCAATTGGTTGTGTGGTCTGCAGAGGGCTGGTGGGCAGCTGCACAGTCTGTGGTTTGCGGTTTTCATCCAGCCAATAAAAAGCTGCAGAGCCAAATTTTAAATTCTTAAAAAAAAATTTCTGTTGCTTGCTTTTTTTTAGCAGTTTTCCTAATCAGGGGGAACTGCTGTAAATAATTTTCTCTCTTGTTTTGTACTAATATGAGGCAAACATTAATTCCTTGCGCTATTTTGTCAGGAACATTCCTGACAGAAACACAGACATTTATTTTGCTGATATGGTATCTTATGAAATTGGCAGTATAGTCAAAGCCAGGGATCCAATAAACATGACTTTTATACTGTTGGACTTAGATAACTACAATAGACTGTTTTTTCAGCATGCTGTTTCTGATATTTTCTCTGAGTCATTGCTTCATATATCTATAAATTAGTTTTCACAGCTGTGAGGCTAAGAAAAAAGACTCATTGATAAGCTAAATAACTTGGATGAAAACAAAATCAACTCAGATACAAACAGAAGGTGAGCCCAAACCTACTGCCAACTGATATTAATTTGTTAGCTTTTAATCATGTTTGCATCTGAGTTAATCTTGTTTAAAATTTAGTTATTTTTGCTTACAGATGAGCTTTTTTGCTTAGTGTCATAGTTTTGAAACTGATGTATGTCTGCTATGATTTTTGAAACAAAATTAACTGGGCTGCTAAAGTGAAAATCTTGATCCAACAGAACCCCTCATAGCAGCTGAAACAAACAACAAAACATCATATATTAAAAAAACTGTCACAACATCTTTGATTACTTCCTCTCAGAAAAGTAATTCCCCAAGTGGTTCCCCAACTAATCATTAAGTTGGTGGCACTCTTATCAAATGTCCATCTAATATGGGGATCAAACCTTTTGAGTACTAAGAGGAACACTACTTGGATAATCCCCATGACTATCATGATGTACATGGTTAGCATGTGTCTTATAATGATACTATATAATACTCTAAACTCATATCAATAAAGTATCATTATCCTCTTAATTTTCCTCTTTATCTTGTTTTATATACTTCTAAGAAGTATATGTTATAGTAAAATGATAAGCCGCATGATTCAAAGAAAAATAATGAGGATACAATAAACAAATTTTAAGTTACTTGAGTAGCAGGAGACCAAATTAGGAGGACAGTTTTATCATCTTGGCCCCAGGGGTAGTGTAGCAAAAGATGGAGATGGAGGTTGTAGAAGCAAGGATGATTTGCAAAGGTAAATCAGAGTAGGAATCCAGGGGCGTCAGCATATAGAGAGTGGACCAGGGGCAGCCAAGAAATTAACAGCTGCTTTGATCATTACAGAGGCCAACTTTTCAATAACAGGGGCAATCAGTTCTAGTAGAGAAAATCTTTTTTGGAAAAATTTCTTTATTTGATGGTAATTAAGCTATCTAGAAACTTGTTTCTAGAGAGGAATGGGAAGAGTTTTAAGGCAGTTTAGGATGGAGGTGGGGGGGACTTCAGCAGCATCTGATTGACTGAAGAGAATACTTTCAGTAGCTTATAAACCTGCCTTGATGTCATGCCCTTCCCCAAAGGGAAGGCCTTTTAAACAATTAATCTATTTTCAAACTCCTGTTTGATATAGAATTTATTAGCTTTTTTAATTAAGAGTTCATTACCTTAGTTTATGCTCTCTGGTTTGCTTTTTGCTTTTGCGCGCGCACAAGTTGCTACTATTATTTCTTTATAAATCTTATTTAAAAATAGGTTATTTTTCTTCTTCCAGTGTTGCTGACACAACCAATGCCTTTCCCCAACACTTTAGTTGCAGATCTTTGACTTGTGTTTTCCAATACTATTTTCCCTAACAACCATGTATTTTCTCCTGGTCTATCATTCTCATCTTCCATAAACTCCCTGGTTTTCCCTGAAGATCTCCCCAGGACTTGGTTTTCCTTTATCTATAAATAAAGGCACTTAGAAGAGTAAGCCTTTAAGCTGACATTCTAAGTGACTTTCCCCCAATCACTGTTACAGGTTTTTTCTTCAATCTTTTTAAATTTTTACTTTTCAATCTTAGATTTGAAATTCTATTTTCTTTTAGTCATAGTTTTTAAAATCTGCCTTTAAGGTTATAGTAAATACATTTCTTATTTGATCTCATTGTCTTCTAAATTTGCTAGTTTTTCAATTAGCTAGGATAATTGGGATGGAGATAGCTTGACAACAAGCAATTGGCTTGTTGTCACCATTTTTTATATGAGGGATAACCTCTCTACTTTTATGTTAAGATACTTCCATGGGTAATATCCTGATGTAGATATCCGTTTAGTTACTAATAAATCTTTATTCAATATGTTATTTTATGTAGTTTGTTTAGGTTTAGTTAACTCAATGACACCTTTTGTGTCAAATCATAAGTTTTTAGAAGGCCTTCTAAAGGTCCTTTTTCAAACAGTACCCACTTTTCTTTACCTTTTAAATCTAAACCTGAATGCTTTACATGGTATAGTATATAATCTTGCACCTTATTGGGCAAGACCTTACATTTGTAATTTGTTTCAATGACGTCATAATTCAAAAAATTCTGGCAACTAGCAGGTCAAGCGCTGCCATCTCCAATTAATGTATAGCACAATTTCTTGTCATAATTAATTGGCGTAAAGCCAGACAAGTCTAAAATTTTGAGGGGGATTTGGGCAACTTCTGCTTTAACCTATTTTTTGTCAAAGACAACATTTTAATTGACCAACATAATCAAAAGTTTGGTAGGTTTCTGTTGCTGGCTTTGAGTTTGGCAGAGGTGTGTTATCCCCTTCATTTTTCTTCTACTGTAACAGTATATACTTGAAAGTGGTAGCACAGGTAGGTTATCCACACCTATGCAACTTAAAGGAAAAATTAATCCAAGGGAAAAACCCAGCAGATGGCACTCCTCATTGGCTGGAGAAAATACAAAGAAGAACAGGATGTCTCTACAAGATACACTTTCTTCAACAATATCATTGTACTAATCAACAATACAACTTCCTCAGCATGCAAGGAGTCCTGGAACTGCCTCCAATCCATGATGTACCCAAAATACCCAACATTGTATTTCAACACCTCTGTTCAGCAGAAATTGGAACGTTCTCAGGACTACACCACAAAAAAACCAATCTCTGGATTCAAAGCACCCAAAATAAGTTCACATAAATAGGCTACCCCCAAAGATTCTGGGCAAGTGAAATTGCCTTACATGTTACTGGGGCTGCCTTCTGCTTTGTGAGTGAATGGTTTAAACAATACCCTAGTCACAATAAAGATTAGGACATGTTCAAAAATGCCTTTTAAAGAAATTTGCCATAAATAACTCTGATGTTGTGATCATGACAGAACTCAGGACCTTTAAAATGACAGAAACAATCAAGGAGTACATTGCAGCGTACAAAGACATACATGACTGAGCTCCTGACATCATCAATTTTGATGAGGTTGGACCATACCTAGACTTCTACAATAGCCTCCCCACACACATCAGATGTCAGTTCAATATGAGCCACTGTAATAATCTCCAAGATATATTATTGGAAAGGAAACAAGCTGCTCATAAATCTGACAACCTGCATGCAACCAACAAGCAAAAAGAGAGTCCCTCAGCAAAGAAAGATAATTGACCCAACAAACAACCCAACCAAGCCAATAATCCTCATTCTTGGGGTGGAAATTGTACAACCCAGGAAAACCAGATGAGTACTGACAACACACCTGAAGAGGGAAAAGCTCAAGTGAGTTCTTAGGCAAGCTGCCCTCCCCCACTTTACAAGACTTGTACAGGGACCAAGATGTAGACTCAATTATCCTGATCCAAATACCCTCCAGTGATCCCATACTGTTTGCCACCCAAACTGGAAATAAACTCCTCAGTTATTATTTCTGTTTTTTTAGATATCAGGACACAGCACTATTTGACACTGGAGCAGACCAATCCCTTGTTGACAAAAAATGAAAACCTCATGAAACTACCTACAATCAAGAGCAACATCAAGAGATTTATCATAGCAGAAAACAGAAGCACTCCATTCACTAAGGAGGCAAAACATTTCCAGGCACAAATAGGAGATGTACAAACAGCCCTTGATGGCTCCATCATTCTAATATCCAAATATGATGTAATACTTCATTTAGATTGAATAAGAAAGACAAAGCCGCACATTGACTGGAATAGTGCTACCCTCACCATACAACAAGAAAAAGTACATCACCATATGTACCCAGCTCACCTTGACACCCTCATAAGAGACCACATGTTTTTAAAGATTACCAAAACAGAAGAGGAAAATAACACTAGTAAAATTGACTGAAATACCTGCATATACAAGGACATCCATTTCAAGAATGTAGAAGTCTCACTTGAACAGGACTCAATACATCAGCAACTTGTTTCAGAGTTCCCTTATGTATTCCAGGAAAAATTCCAGGCTTATCACCTGATAGGGGTATCCAACACAAAATTAACTTTGATTGAAGTGTACCAAAAGCACACCCCATCTATCACTTAATTCCACAAGAAGACAATTCACTAAAAGCTTACCTGGACAAAGTCCTAGAAAAAATTCTTATTTTACTATCAAAGTCCCCCCTTGGTACAGCAGTCTTCTTTGTAGCTAATAAAGATGGAGATTTAAACCTTTTTACTGATTACAGAGCGCTCAGTAAAGCCATAATTAAGAACAGATACCCCCTATCCCAGATTGACAACCTCTTTGACACTCTAGGAGGGTTGCAGTTCTTTAAAAAAATTGACTTAACAGCAGGAACCATCAAATCTGTTTTAAGATAGAAGACATCACAAAAAAAGCATTTCAAACTAAATACAGCTCATTTGAATGTGTGGTCCTCAATTTTGGCATGATAAATGCCCCAAGTACATCTGTAACCTTTATGAACAAAGTGTTCAAAGATCACATTGGAAAGAGAGCTATAGTATACCTTGACAACATAATCATCTATAGCCCCACTAAGGCGCAACACTGGAAAGACGTCCACATGGTGCTCAATACACTTAAAAGACAACCAACTCATAGCTAAACCTTCCAAATGTGATTTCCTCTCAACCAAACTCCCATTCCTAGGCCACATCATCAGCAGAGATGGATTCAAGTCTGACCCAGAGAAGATAAGAGCCATAACTAACATGCTGATACCACATAACAAGAGCAAACTTCAAAATTTCTTGAAAATGGTTGTTTATGTCAGGAGGTTCATCCCTGAATGGTAAGCTTTGACTGCCCTGCTATCTGCAATCACTGGAGAAACAACAAAAGATTTCTGGATACCATTGACAGAAAAACACTTCAGAAAACTAAAAACAAATTTTTACTTATCCTATCTTACAGTACCCTAACCATAAGGGGTCTATGAGTTGGAGACAGATGCCTCTGAATATTTAATAGGAGGAGTAATTAGAATTAAAACTTCAGAAAAGGACTTCCTCCATGTAGCGTATAAATCAAGAAATCAGTCCAAAGGTGAGCAAAGATACCCAATACATGACAAGAAACTGATAGCCATTGTCCACTGCTTAATAAAGTGGTGTTGCTATATGGAAGGTGCACAGATATTCAAAGTAATATCTGACTACAATAAATTGGTATTTTTTAAAAGCAACAACACCTATCAAGGAGACAATCTGAATGGATGAGCCTTATACAAAGGTACCCCATGATAATTGAATACAAACCAGGCAAAGAAATGCTTACTGCAGACGCCCTATCAAGGCTATACTGTAAACACCTCCTGAGAACTGATGGAAATCCAAGAGAAAGTCCTCAAGAACAAACACCTGTTCAAAAATGTATATGTTACTCTACACCACATACTACCAAGTGGCAATACTTTACCCTACGTCCCATCAACACAAAAGATTGAAACAATCCTTCAATACCACAGAGATCTGGGACACACCTGTAGCAGTAACCTGCATGAATACCTCATGACACACTACTGGTGGCCCAACATGTTGGAAAATATTAAAGAAGTACTGGAGCAATGTGAAGTCTGTGAAAAGTATGTCCGCTCTAAGGCACCTCCCAAATCTGTAATACCGGTGTCAATCACACATCCTTTCAAAAAGTGGTCACTGGATATTGTAGGACTAATACCTGGCAATAACAAAGGCAAAAATTACATTATAAAAGCTATCAACTATGCAACCAGATGGCCTGTGGCATAAGCTACAAAATAATACAAAGACAATGATGTGAGGCAATTTATTGGTAAAGAAATCATAGCCAAGTTCAGGAAACCCAACCTCCTGATCACATACGGAGGGACTGAGCTTAAAGCCATTGACACCAACGTCTATCTTGCCAAAAATGGAATAAAACACACCCTAGCCAGCCCCTATCACTTGCAAGCAAGTGATCAAGTAGAAAAGACTAAATGACTCCCTAGTAGAGGCCATCCGTAAGTTATTTGCTAGCAATCCAAAAGCCTGGGTTGACATGCTGCCAACAGCACTCATGGTGCTCAGAACACAATTCAATTGCAATACAGGCAAAAGCCCATATTAACTTGTCTATGGGCATAAGCCTGCCATTGTTAGCACTACCTCAGGACTGTGTTTACCTCTACCTAAGAAGGTACCAGAAAATAATGACCCTGACATATAGTGCACCAGGAAAGACCAAGAGGACAATGAAAAGAAAGGAGTGGAAAGAGAAACAAACCCACTATAACAGGAACACTTTCAAGTTGGGGACAAGATCTGGGTTGTTAACCACAACATGCACAAGTTGGAGCCAGGATTAAGAGGGCCAGGCATTGTCATTGAAGTCAAGCCCAACAATACCTACCTCATCAAAGGTATGGCGCTTGAACAGAACTCAAGCATATGGGTCATTATTTTAGGGATTGGGCCATTTTCTAATGCACATGCTGCTCAAGTCGCAGCATAACACAGTTCAATTTTGAAAAAGTAACTAGTTACAAATTTTATATTTAAAACATTAATAACTCAATGAAAAATTAATATTTTTTCACATTGTAAACTATCAAAATGAAGCTAAGAATCCCATCTTTCTATTGGTGTTAAATTTTTAATATGAATACTATACTCAATATTAAAGCGAAATTAATTTAAAAGATTATAATCCAGATTTTATTATATGATTCTATCTAATGATATGAAGTAGATCACTTCAAAGCTAATAAAAACTCTCTTTTTAATATAAAAAGTATCTTTTTTATTTAACAAAATTAAAGATAAGATTGAGAGCTTTATTTTTGCATTTTATTTTAAAAAGCTCAATTATTTAGGATTTTATGGCAGTTTGAAGTTAGGATGTTTTTATCACTGTTTAGATTAATTTTAAGGTTCAAGTGAGCTTTGAACCTCAAATTAAGCATTCTTTAAATAGAATTATTTAGTATTTTATTATTTTAAAAATATGCAGAAGAGTTACAGTTAACAGAATACATCATTTTAATTGATTTGCATTGATTACAAAGAGGATATGATGTAATAATGATGCTTAGCTGCTTTACATATATCACTTGTGCATGAAAACTGGGTATTTAATTAATTCTGCAAACATAAATTCAAGTTCAAACTATAGTAAAAGCTATCACACCATTTCTTTCAGAATGGTGTCATTTAGCTTGGTATATAAGAGCTAAAGCACCACAAAGCTTCTAATCCAAAAGACCCCATTCAAAGGCCACATTCTGATCAGAACTACTCCATCATTAAGGCACATTTCAGAGATCCAACCTAATTACAGATTCAAAATACTACCATGTCCTCAGTTAAATTTACTTCTGCCATGCTACCCTTTTTTCCTTGGGAGCTTCAACAAAAAGAGAAAGAATTGCAATGTTAAAAAAGGCATTCCTCTTTATTGCTGGTGATGATCTTGATAATTTCATCAAGCACTTCCTTACTCAAACTGAATTTGGGAGATCTCAGTTCCTGCAAACTATTCAAAATCAAAAAAGCAATGAGTTCATTGAAAACTTAAAGGATCTCATGAAATCTTCTCCCCAAAAGCATCTTCCAGCCTTGCGATCTCTGGTTACTTCCATTTACTCTTTAAAAGAGCTTAATGATATGGGGTTTAATATAACCAAAAGTAAGTTTGAATACTCAAGAAAAATATATAAAAATAAAAATGTAAGCTTAAACAAAAAAAGCCAAAAAAATAATAACTATTCATTAAAAAAAGAAATAACTAAAAAAATAATTAAAAAATTGCTGGAAAATTCTTTTAAAACAAGCCAGTTTACAAAAAAAGCACCTGAAAAAATTTATAAAGATATAGAAAAAGAGATGAGTAATTACTCAACTGAAATTAAATACTGTCTACTTAAAACAAAAAAAGAAATATATGAAAATATGAAAATAAAAAATGAAATTTCAGTTTCAATTTCTACTTACTATAAATTAATTCCTAAAAATATAATAAAAAGTAAAAAAACAAACCGATATGTGCAATATTTGTAATTTAAAAAATTCACTAGAAAAAAAGAAGGAAGAATGTGAAAGTAAAAACTTACCATTACTAGAATCTATAGGCAATGACTTAAAGACTATTAATCAGCACCAAGACTTTTATATTCATCAAAATAGGGAATATAAAAAAGATATTTATGAATTAGATGATGAGTCTTGTGTTGTAGTTATAGATTATAAGGAAAACTTAAAGGTTGGAAGTAGTCCAATTGAGACCAATAATTGTTTTTATTCAAAAAAACCTATCTCATTATTAGGGTTTGCATTAGTTTTTAAAGAAAAAAATAAAACCAAATATGAATATCATGGTTTTTTGTCTCAAATATTATCACATGATTTTTTATTTTCAGGTGAATGTCTAATTAGTCTTCTTAAATTAGACATATTTAAAAAAATAAAAAATATAAAAGTGTGGACTGATAATGGAAATCATTTTAGATCATATGAATTTTTATATTACTTATTTAAAGAGGCACCTAAATATATTAAGGGTTCTATAAAATATAATTGTTTTGTTGAATGTCATGGAAAAAGCATTGTTGATGGTCACTTTGGTGTAATATCAAAAATGTTAAAGGAAAAAGAAAATGAGCTTTATATTAAAAATATTAAGGATCTTAAAAATATTTTTGAGCAAGAAGAAAAAAGAAAAGAATTATATAAATCAGTACTATCAGGCTCAAACATTTCTCAAAAGTCATTCTTTTATATTTATGAAAGAAAAGTTAGGCCTATAAAAAGAGAGCTTGAAGTTAAAAATCTGCACATTAATCTTTCATATTTGATGAAAGATGGAAAGTTATATACTTCACCTCTAACATTTGAAAGTTTATCAGAATATTCTGAGATAACTTATCATTTGAAATCACGTGATGATACCAGAGAAACAAAAATATCAGAAGATGCTAGTGATGTATTGGGGCAAGTTCATGAAGTAGGGCAACTTACTAGAGGGTGTATTTTAAATAGAGTTATCAGTCTTTCAAAAACAACAACCTTTTTTTCTGAAACAAACTAAGAATATTTATGATGAGCCAAAGATAGGGTAATAGCACTTATAGCTTTGGGGCTGCTATTACTCTCCCATGCAACTCATTATAAATATTTTTGGTTTGTAGTTTGTAGTAGCACTTAAGATATTTTCAATAATACTATAAGTTGCACTTTTTGATTCTAAAATTGATGACTTATTTTTTAAAAAAATCATCTAAGCCCAAGATCAATTAAAGTTTTGGGATTGGTTGTATTTTAAGCTTTCTGAATAATTAGAATATGAATAATGTGATCAAGTTATAAAATAATCAATCTGGCGCCTAGGCATAACAAGAAAAATAATGACCCATATGCACCATGACCACCTCTGCCTATGCAAAGCAAGAACAGCACAACAAAATTCCCAACTTCCTGTACCCAACACAAAACTGGATCAATACCAAGCCATAATCCCTGACACTCTCAAGAAAATTCCTAAGGTTCCACCTTCCAATACCCCAGGAGGAGATGTTGCAGCATCTACAATTACTCCCTATTGGGAAACTAATTCCCTGAGTGACTTGCTAAATGATTCCCCAGCTAATCATTAAGTCAGTGGCACTGTTATCATTTTGCCATCTATTACAGGGATCAAACATTTTGAGTCCTGAGAGGAGCACTACTTGGACAAACCTCATGACCTAAAGGAAAAATTGCTTGGATAATCCCCATGACTACCATTATGTACATGGACAGCATGTGACTTCTCATGATAATATATAATACTCCAAACTCATATCAAATAAATTATCATTCTCTTCTTAATTTTCCCCTTTGTCTTGTCTTATATACTTCCCAGAAGTATATACATGATAAAATACTTGAGGTAAAAGTAAGATATAAACATTTCTAACTTAAAGAAGTTAGAATTAAGAAAACTAGAAGTACAGAAGTAGGCCAAGTGATGATGTACCAAGAGGGAGAGAGCAAAAAGAAGCAAAAGCAAAACCTGATCCAAGATCTAAAGTTGTATTTGCAGTGAAAGGTAAGAAAAGTAAATAAGACTAACTTTAAAGCAAGTAGAAACCAAAGTAGTGTGAAGTTCCAGGCTAAAATCCCGTTGGAATAGCTGTTAATCTTTGAAAAGGCCTATTAACTTAAATTTCATAGGAAGTAAAGTCTAAAAAGCTTAAGTAAGGCAGGTGAAGTGAAGGGAGGAGGAGTTAAATGTAGATGTTTGAAAAAAAAACCAATAGTTTGGAAAAGTTGTGCTTAAATTAATGGCCAAGAGCAGTAGGAATTTGAATGATTGTTGTGGTTACTACTTCATAGTAGCAGCAAAAAGGATGAATCATGATACTAGGTTTCTGTTGATCTGTATATTGTCTGTGGTTACATCCATTCTGGATAACTTCCAGTCAGGAGTGTATGTGATTTCTGTATTTTGTGTCACTTCTCAGTGATCAGCTTGTATGATTTCCATACATCTTCTCCAGTATTCAGGAGTAGAGGTGGGTGATGAAATTATTTTTCTGGACAATAGCCAATTTCAAAATGTCAGTGTTGATGGGTTTGGAATGTGGAGGGCTCTGGCCCAGTCTACTGCTTTGCCCGCTGCATGAGACAGCATATGTACAGGCAACTGCCAGAATTAACTCATTCCACAAGTTGACTTACTATATGTCAATAATCAGAATTAAAAATGCTTTAATTTTGACAGCATTGAAAAGTCAGAATTAAGTTTTAACTCATGCAGACTACTAAATGTTGACACTTTTTTAATA